>BEXV01001000.1:35964-48763 GCA_003118195.1 Hemicentrotus pulcherrimus
TAGTATTATGAATTTATCGATGCTTTCCAAAACAAGTTTAAGTTTTTAGTATCCCTGTGGTAGCTAGTCATGGTACGATATTTTACATTTGATATGTATGTATTTAAATATATTTTGTAAATTATTTCTCTGTGTTTCCTTCAGGTCAAATATTGGTTTCGCTCTCTGGCAGAGGAAGTTGAACATAGGTTACAGAGAGAAGAAGAAACGGTAGGTAGAAGAGTTACAGCTTATGTTCCTCATGGCTCACCATGTGATAGAGACAGTGTACTTTATACACACTTTCTTCTGACCCAAGGGCATTAAACGGGTACCGGTTGGGAAGATATTTCTTGAATACTGTGAAGTGCAGCCCACCTAAATTTGATATACTAATGTATGCTTTCATTGTAAAATCCCATACAGGATTGATGTTTATTCTGATTGATTTTTGTTTAAGAAAAAGGAAATTAATGGGCCAGGAATGAAGGCCTTATTAAAGTTGCTGCAGCATGGGTTTTGAACCCAGAATCTCTTGGTTTAAACATTGTAACCACTGAGCTATGGCATCTCCATAATTAATCAGGAATTCCCTTTCTCATTTCAGAACAACCGAACAGCCAAGCACCTGACAGTGTGCGTAGGTCAGGCCGGTAAGCCTCCAACCACATCCAGCAGGTCTTGTGGTATCCATCAGATCAGCAGTGAGAAGATCGCCAAAGACTGCTTCAGTGTGATACAGAACCTTAATCATGCTGGCAACCATCAGGCTGCCTGGTGAGTCAGAGATAGGTAGTGTGATGTTGGTGTTACTGATTATTGTTTTAAGTAAAGACTGGCTGATTTTGGCACAGTTCTTGCCAGTAGTGTTACCACAGGTGTACCATTTAAAATAAAAATATCAAGGGCAAATTCTCCATGACAAGGTTATTGACAGTGGTGATAAATATGTCCATGTATACTTTCATTCTGCCAAAACACTGTTAGGTGGAATGGAAGCAGAGGGTAAAGAGAATTGACGAGAAAAATCAGTTGAACTTGCTTTTATTAAACTAACGTCTGAAACTAATACATGCATTTCCTTTATAAACTATTTAAGAATAAGTTTATTTTTCCTTTCTTCTCTTTCCCAACAAAGGTCTCCTGCCATAATATGTCTTGGCATATCAGCTTCTAAGTTTGTGGAAGGAGGAAGCTCAAAATCCGGTTCCATCCAAAGCTTCTTATCCTCTGCGCCCAGCAAGCCAGCAACAACACTTCTACAGGAAGACCAACAAGAAGGACTAAGTACAGAGATGGCACAGGACCAGAAGTCAAGGAGAACCCTTGATAAATTCCTGACTCAGCCTAGCAAAGAACCAAAACAGGAGACTGTGGACCAGCAGACTGGTGCTGGGTCTTCAAGAGAACCACAAGGGAGGAGGAAATCAAGCCCCAAAGATCAGGGTATCAGGACGTTTTTCTCCCAGAGGAAAAGTGACGATGATAAGATTAATTCAAAGGGTTCTGCTTTTAACTCTGTGGCATCACATCCTAGCACTGTGACTTCTGTAGACAGATACAAAGGAGAGGTGAGGCAAGAGTCAAAGGCCACAGAAGACCTTTCAAGAACGGCTCAGGATGGGAGTGGCAAACCTGAACCTCAGAGGGCAGGATTAGGTCAAGGTCAGTCGTTCTTTGCCAGATTGCAACAGAAGAAGGACAGACAGATTCAGGAAAAAAGGAGCCAAACCTTGAGTTTAGGTCAGTCAACCACGACTGCTGCAGCAGTAGGTCATATCCCATCTCCTCTAAAAGCAAACTTGACTGAAAATGGCGCTAGTGCTCCCGATCAAGTAGAGGAGGAGATTGATGGAGATGGCAATCTGTTTCCTGAAATGTCAAGTGATGAGGACTTTGAGGATTCCCATGCCTCATCTTCAAAAGCAAGAGGGTTGCCTTCATATGCATCAGAGCATACAAATGGACATCATCATCAGGAACATGTGAGTGATGAGACAGGGAAGGAAAAACAAAAAATAGCACAGACATTAGGACATCACAATGACTCTTCTCCAGCTGAGGCTGGACCATCTAGAGTACCAGGTGAAGATGAGATTCTCTGCGAGAAATGCCAGCAAATCATTTCAGTCTGGGACTATCCTGAGCACCTGGACTTCCATGTGGCCTTAGAACTCCAGGAACAGGACAGAGCTGAGGCCAAAAACACAGGACCAAGACCAGGTCAATCTAATACAACTAATGGGAATAAGCCCAAGTCCGCACCCACGATCAAGGTCGGGAAGAAGAGAGGAAGGCCACCTGGGTCAACAACTAAGAATAAGAAGACCAAGCCGGGTGGAGATGGTCAGGGAAGTGGACCAGGGAGCAGTAGCCTACATAGCTTTTTCAAACCAAAATGAAGATCCACTTATATGCATTGTAGAAACAGTTATATGCATGCACACAAACTGCCATAGAACTACTTTCGTTATCAAAGAAGCTGGAAATGAATGATTAAATTGAGTATGCTGCTCTCTTGATAATTCCTATGTATTAATATATGCGAGTGGTTTAGCAACCAAAAAACCAATGGGATATTGTAGGTACAGATTAATTACTAAGCCAGTGGTGGAATAACAGGCCGTTGTGGTTTGGAAACTTGTATATACACTTGTGTGGAATAAAAGAAAGATACAGTATATAGGTTTCAATATAAAGGTATTCACTATCAAAGACAGCAAATTTCAAAATGCTCATTTGACATCACTTATATATCATTGCCATGTCAAGTTTAAGTGATAATTAAATGATTTTTTTAAAGTTTCTTTGTCTCAAAACTTTCAGAATCGGTAAGATATGTGACTATAATGTTACGCTGTGCCCGTATATCATGAATAGTGTCATGTAAGACAAAGATTTTCTGCTCACCAAAGAAACATATCACTCCTAGATTTTGATACCTTAAAAAATTGCAATAATTTATATTGAGATGCAAAGACTAGATGTTCTTTTAAACATGACAATGACATCATGATGATGCTGTCTGTGCAATTCTTGTCATATAGAACCTCGAGGTCATCATTGGGAAGTATCAGATTAAAAAACTTAAATATTTAGATCTGTACAAGTACCTGGACTGTACAGCTCTTACAGCAAATATTATTCAACGGGGAAAGCATACAACTGATGGAGCAAAAATATGCTATGACAGAGAAAACAGATGTAGCCCATAGAAGTTAAATCTTGACCCTAATTTTGTTCTTCCATATCTATGATTTGATGTGATTCTGTTGTGAAAGCGGAATAGGAAGAGGGTTGTAAATATAAGCACAGAGTATGCGGTTATTCAGTGTGAATGTAAGATTTTCATTACTAAATAAATATATATATATATATTTCTTTATATGCAGTTATATTTATCCTACGCAAATAACCTAATGATTATCCATAATTTATTTGCAATAGATAGTGAAGGCAAATGATTTATCAGCCACTATTTAATGTATTCTATCAAAGCTGGTCTTTGAAAATATCGTTTTCATGAAATATAATGTAAACTATTATTAGAAAGGGTAATATATTGAAAACTAAATATCATATACCACGTAATTCATAATCGGGCGATATAAAAATATATATACCGGTAAATATTTAGCATGAAGCACTTTATAATTCAAATACTATCATTGTTACTAAAAATTGTCATTATTTTCAGGTACTTATTTACTAGGAACAAAAGCGAGGATGTTTGCTTGGAGATATAAAAAAAGGGCTATTATTCTAAAGTTACTCCATGAGCTCTGTGGGTTTTTAAAATATTTTTGAACTAAGGCTACATAAAAGAAGAAGTTGAAAGCCATCGACTGGCATTCTTTAAATGAAATCTTGATCATCTACATTTGCCTATCTTAACCTAGGTTTAATAGAGATCTTGTAAGAAGAAATTAATGGAATACTTGAACACTTAATCATGGCATGTGGGTAAAATACCAACTTTATGTTCCTAGTGCCTTGAATAGTTTCACTAGTTAGGCAGTGAGAATGTATGGAGTGCATTATAGTGTTATCGTCTCTTGTCAAACCAATCTTGTTATTTAATTCCAAATTGCCTGCTGATTTTTTTTGAAGTGATGTGTTGAAGTGATGTGTGCAGTGTCTTCTATAGTACATCTGAATATTATTCATATCTTAGCCCAGTACCAATTTTTTTCTTCTTCATGGAATGGAATAAGGGATTGCTACAAGATGTATATTTTCACTCTTGTGAAGGAAAATAATTTTTTGTGTCAAATATCAAGCAATTGCTCCGATGTATATATTATAGGATAATATAGTGGAGAATAATAAATAATAGATAAATTACATGCTTTTTACAAAGTTGTTATTCAAGAGTTTGCATTGATGTGGTATTAAATTTTCTGACAATTCAGAGGAGAATTCATCATCACACATATAAAAGACAGTAAGACAGAAAATGAATTCATTTTCTCAAGAACACAATGGTATTTATTGAAATATTTTGTTTACATACATAAATTATTTGAGACACAACAAAAAAAAAATCATAAGAAATCAGGAATAGCACACAACCGAGAACAAACAGAAAGAAATAGGAGTACAAAAATAAAAAGGATAACACCCTGTCCAGAAACACATTCCATGGCAAGTCAAAAATATTGCAATGAAAGTCAAAGTATAACTTTATGTTAGAACAGCATATCTGAAAGAATGAAAAATACACATATGAAAATGAATTGGCAAATTATAGGATAGCACACATTTCTAATTTGGTTGTTAAATTTTAAGTGAATCGTAAGAAAGTATTTCTAATTATATGAAATAAAAAATATCACATACCGGTAGTTATTTCATAAATAAATTAATTGATAATTTGTCATTTAATTGAGTTTAACAAAGTTAATACATTGATGTGCATTCTCTTTACAAGAAAACTTTAAATTTCCTCTTTATCATAGTATATTGAGCTGTATAATGAGTTGTATTTTTGTTAAAATCCCAAGCTTTCAAACCAAACAAAGTAAAGTTCTACATCAGTGATGCAATATGTGCTCTGGTTACAAAATTAAATATAACAAAAGGATATTGGCTATGTCATAGTGTGGCAGTGTTGGTTTTATGCTGCAGACTTCTTGCGTGATTTTCAATGAGGCAGGGTTACATAAGCACAAGAAGTGGGGAAGGATAGCACACAGAGGACACAAATAGTCCAAAAAAATATTCTTGAAGAGGCTGGTCATGACAAACAGGAAACCTGTTCATATATCTTATATATGCACTTGCCTCTTTTATTGCCCTAAAAACACAGAAATATTCACAACATTAATTGTTGGCTTCATGGTACATTACAAGGACTTGCACAAGGATGGGGATGGAGAGATTAAGAATGAAGGGTTGGGTGGGGGAAACATTTTCTACAAGTATAAAACATATGATACTTTTGATTTTTTTTTCTCAAAAAGATACCCCAGTCCAGCTGAAGCAGAATAACAATAAACACTATTTACTCTGCGGAGAGCTAGAAGGGCATTAATTCATCTTTGTTTACAGAAATTTAACACCTTCCTTGCTCTCAACAGATGGTCTCTCTAATATACAGATAGTCCAAAAGTAAATCCACAGGCCTGTAGCCATTGAAAGAGTTCTAGTTAAACCCTCGTTTTGGTTTAGATTTTGGTTTGGTTTAAGTATGTTGATCATAGAAAATATGATCAATACCATACAAATCTCAGTCTTTAGGCAATGTCAGTAATGTTCAAATAGCACGGATGTATTCACCAAAGTTTTATTTTCGCAAAATAAAGATGTACACAGGGTCAAAATGACCAATTCTGTTATGTCCAACTTGCCAGACCTGAAACACTATAGTTCAAACAAAATGAATTACTAAAATTACTATGATTAAATATAGGCCCCCTATTTTGTCATTCCTATCTTTGAACAAACTACAAGGTTATGTCCTTTCCAATGGTCAACATGTATTGTAAACGGTACAATCCAACCAATCTATATTTCTTACAATATTTGCATACACATTTTACCCTAGTATTCTTGAAATCCCAGATTTTCCAGTACGTCAGTCACCATTTCTCTATTATAAGCATTTAATATAGAAAATTGGTCCTGTCATTATTCATAAATCTGAAAATTAAGGTCCATTTGTATATCTGTCCATCTGTGTGTCTCTTTGCTTCTAATCTTTTGTCTGACAGTGTTTTGTCCGATTCCAACTGTGTCATTGTCTCTTGTTTATCCATCCCTTTGTTCTCTCTTTTTGTCTTCTGTTTAGTGGTCTTCTATATCTATCCAAACATTTGTATATCTGTAGTATATGTACATCTGTACATAAATGTCTGTCCATTCGTGTGTGTCTATGTCTGTTTCTCATCTTCTACCAGTCATTTTTTAAATCTGCTTCTCTTCATTTGTCTGGTTTCGTTGTCTGTCTGTCAGTCAGTTTCTGTAACTTTTGCTCATATCTGTCTGTGTTTGTTGATGATTCATTTCATTTCAGTCTCTGTCTCTCTCTCTCTCTCTCTCTCTTTTCCTGTTTGTCTTGTCTGTCAAAATGCTCGTTTGTAGGAATGTCTGTCCTTACGTTTCTCATCATTCACATTTTTGTTTACTGACTGCTCCTCAATGTCTGTCAGTTTGTCTGTGTCTGTATCTATCTCTTTCCTGCATCTGAGTCTCTTGTTTCTTTTTTAAAATCCATCTCCATTTCTCCCTCTCTTTGTCCTCTACGCATCTTATCTGTCAATCCAAATGCTTTTCCGTCAGTCCCAGTGTTTACTTATTTGTACTCTTACTGCTTCCATTAGTCTGTTTAAAATTGTTTGTCTGTCAGTCTACATCTGCTTCTATCTGTCTGTCAGTTTGTCTATGTCTGTAACTCTACCTCCTATCTGTCTGTGCCTTTGTTGCTCATTCATATCTCTCTTTGCCCTCTATTTTTCATGTCTGTCTATTAAAATACATGAATGAATGTCTGTCTCATTGTCCATTTAAAGGATTATTTACGTGTGTGTCTTTGTCTGTCTGTGTCTCAATGTCCATGTATTTTAGTCTCTTCATTACTTGTCTGTTGCTGTCCTCTTCCCATTGCTTCTCCATTTCATGTCCTCTCTGTTTGTGTCAGGTCCATATATCTATCCGTAACTTAAGCTGTCTGTGTGTTATCTCCATTTCTGTTTCCTATTTCTATATGAGTTTGGGTCTCTCCCACTCAATATCTATCCCTTTTTCTTCCTCTTCCTTGCCTAATTGAAGGAATACAAAAATTTGTATAATCATAAGAACTAATCATATTTAAAAGACAGGCATATAAGACTTGTTTCACCCAAAACTGAGGTTTAAAGGGGACTATCTCTGGATCTAAAGATGTAGAACTGACAATTTATTTTCCTAAACTACCTAATTCTTCCTTAATCTTCAAAGTATCAATGATGTTTTTTTTTTTTCTTGTTAATTCCTCTCAAGTTCTTTTTCTTTTTCCAATGGATTCTTTCAGCACTCAATTCATTGAATCTAATAACTCTTATAATTAGATTGCAATTCAAATCAGACAATAAATAAAACACAGAAGTATGGAAATGTAAACAGACTATCTTAAGTGTTATCTATAAAAGCACATGCTGGAATGTTTTAATGATTTTGTTTGAAAATTTGCTACAAATGCAAACAAAATATTGAAAAAGCCCTTTTGGTTGAAAGTGCATTTATATTCCTTGACAATATTTGGTTCTGGATGAAAAAGTTTTTTTCTTCTTAAGTCTGAAATAGTCTTTCATTAAATAATTTGATTGTAATTTAATACATTTATGATGATATTAATTGTTCATTTAAAACCTATAATACATAGATTCAAAGATGCAGCACTTCCCTGTTTTAAATAGTAAAGAAGCAGCAGTGAATTCTCATGGAAACATCATTTTTGTGTGTTCAAACTTAGCAGGTAACAAATTCACTTTTGTGTAGAGTAACAAAATGATTTCATTGCTTTATGTTTTGTGTGGACCATATCGTGTAGAATTAAATATAGCTGTGTATAACTGCAAAGTCATAGCACTGTATTTCCTCCTAACCTGACGTATGACACGTACAGCGAGTAAACCATCACAGTGTTCAGTATTAAAATGAAAATGATGAAAAACTCTTTTCTCTCATGTAGCACGATGAGAGAAAGCAAATGTATGAACTGAATTTGTGAGACTTCTCATCGACAGTTAACCATATGCAGCTGTGTCCAACGAGTCTTGTATATGAAGCATGCTTTAAATGAAATAAATTTTTGTCTTTTTTTTAATCTCATGCAAAGAAAGAATATTATCCATCCAAAAATAGACACAGATTAAAAAGCTGACCATATAAGTTACATTTAAGAAAAACAGACTTTGTTTTGCGATATTTATTCCCCTTTTGTCTAGCAGTACTTGTCCATAATCAAGAGGTAAGATATATTTACATGAATATTTTTGTTTCCATAAAGGGGAAATGCTACCATTTCATAATGCAGCATCTATGAAATAAAAAAAGAAATTTTACAAAAATCTAGTCTCTTCCAGGATATATACATCAGTTAAGAATGGAATCTAATACATTCAGGAATATTTGATATTTGATATTAGCCTCATAATGTAATCTATCTCTAATGCCTTGGAATAAAAAATCTTTCAGTTCCACCATTTTTGAAATACAGCAGAGCCAGCTGAAGCTTGTAAACTATATCCCTTCTGGTTCTATGCAGGCCACTAGTTGCTGTTGTAAGATACTCGAAATCCTGTTCTTCCACTTTTTAAACATATTTCCTACTGAGAGCCAGAAGGAAGTTGTTTTCGTTGGTAATGCCCCACTGGCTCTCAGTAGATGTTTTGTCTCTGCAACTTTGAGTTGCAGTTGTAAGGTACTGGAAATTTGAACGTCTTTTGTCTCTCTCATTATTACTTATTGGCAATAGCAGAATGCAGTCGAGATGGCTCGTCTAATCATCCTTTGTTTCTGTTTTACAAAGCACTTGGTAAAGATATGTCACAGCTCAGCCATCTTTGTAGGGCAATGAATGCTACAGTCCAATGTACAAGGCATCGTAGAATATGCATAAGATAAATTTGTGTCTTGGTAGAAATACACCATGTTTTATAGCCATGTCACGACAAAATGTCTTTGCCGGTCAATCTTATTTGCCTTTGCAATATCGATTGGTACGTCTTGTTGTAGCAAGAGTTGGCGCATGCCTTGCAGACAGATCCACGGAGTCTACAATGATCTATGGCACAGGTAGTGGCAGGCCTCGGTCTATGAAAATCATATAGATAGGATCTGTCTCTCTCAACATGGTCCCTTGTCGAGTTTCTGTTTTAGTTCCTGTTTTGTCATCATTGCATCATGATCAGCCATTTGCCTCAAGTAGTAGCAAAATTTTGATGCAATCTGAAGGAGTCTCTTGAGGGAACTTTCCACAATTCTAAGAAAGAAAAAAACTGCCTTCGCTTTGCTTCATTTACAAACAAAATAGGTTAAAATATTGAAGAGATGCCCTTACAAGCATCATAGACAAGGCTCCTCTAAGAATGTCTTCAAGGACAGTCTGGGTTGCAAGCTTCACTTGCACTTTTCATTATATAGCAGGAAGACCTTCAAAATGCATCTAGATGAATCCAATGTTTCCAATCCTTATTCCAAGGTGACAAAATATGTTTTTCGTCTCCAAATCAAAAGTCTTTTTCCACGGGCTGATACATCCATTCGTGAGAATAACAGAATCTTTACATAAATAAAAAATAGATGATCTGTTACTTCAGAGAATGTTTCCTTAGCTGCGACAAATCTTCCCAGCGCTACAGAGCACCTTCCTTTTGACACTCCTTCCAGTCCTGATAATAATAGAAACTCTTTCCAATTCAAGCCTTTCCATACATTGTTGGGGCAAGATTAAAACAAGATATCAAAATTATATTCTGGTGCTGCTGGCATTTGTTCATTACCAGTCCTCAAGGGGATTTCAAGCTCTCAGTTAGCATTCCAAACGTTGATGGTACGGCACGATGAGGATACTGCCACTAGACAGTAGTGTCCTTCTGTTAGTATAGTATTCCAAATGTTAATGGTTGTTGTCCTGGCACGGTAACCACCCCTACACGGTAGTGTCTTTCTGCACATGAAGTGAGTCCATCTGGTCGATGATAAACGACACTGTATGTCTCTTGATCATCTCTAGGTGGTGCTCTAGCTGATGGTTCTTATCAGCGATACCTTTCATCTCTGCTTTCAGTCGGTTGTTTTCAACCAGCAGCGAATCACGGTCCTGTCAAGTAAGAAAAAGGGACATGAAATTATTTAAAAGGCTGCAGAGTAAAAGTACTACACAGAGGAAGAATTTGAAAGATGAGCACAGAGTCTTTTGAATTTATGAGTGAAGTCTAAAATTAAACTTGAATTTCAATGTCATTAGTGGTACAGTCAAACCTGTCTATAGAGACCACCCAAGAGAAATACAAAAAGTGGTCTGTGTAGACAGATTCCTTTAGTGCATGTTTCAATAAGAAACCATTTTCAAGGCAAACAAAAAAATGTGGTCTTTGTAGACAGGTGGTCACTACAGCAGGTTTGATTGTATTTACTGATCCATTTTCTTGCAGATGGGAGAGATATCCTGAAGTTTTCGATTGCTAGAATTTTACCCGACTGTGGAGACATTCATGTAGTGTCGCTGGCTACGATATTGTTAGAACCAATACACTAAAGTGCAATAAAAAAACAGTTGAAGTAATGTGTGATGGAAATTCTTACAACAATGAAATTAACAGAAATAAAAATGGTTTCAACCCTTTGGAGCAATATGTGATTATGAAAAGTAATTACCCTTTCAGCCATTATCAATTTATCTTTCATGTTGGGTTTGGGCGACCTCAAGAACACGCTTGAGTCGCTTCCTGCCGTGCTCCCTTGATCGCCAAAACTACTCGTGCTCTCGTCCTCACTGAGTTCACTCAACCTTCGTCCATCACATATGATTCCCCCGTGGTCGTGGCCCTGGTCGTGCACCTGGTCGACCTCGATGTCCTCGTGTTCTTCTGATTCCTTGTCTGAATCTGGAGGGGTGTTTGGGATGAGGTCTTCGGTCTGGGTGGCGGTCTCGATGAGGCATGTCTTCTGACGGAGTGAGATGCGTCTCTTGTCCTCCCATGACATGTTCTTAGGTTTACCGGCTGGGAGACAATCGATACAGAAGGAATTCTCTTTAAGTGTCTCTAATTCTACTGCTTTGCCCTAATATAGTTCAGTTGTATAACTTTCTCTTTAGTTGATTACATTAAAAGGATCATGAAAATGAAAAATTATTAAAGAACTGACTAAAGTTGAATTGATATGGATCGATCTCGATCATAGCTGTTGAAATGAAGTTGGATGAATACGATGGAGAAGTTCTGCGACACATCTAAAAGTTAAATACCTTTGACAGTCTTCATCTCTATGGTTCAGACACCTTCCTCAGATGTGTTCTATCAAAATGAGGTTCAACTTGTTCAACTTAGTTGATTGAGAATAATTATTTGAATTGAATTGATTCATATTCATCTGAACTGCAATAAATTGATGAACATTCCCTAAATGTATTTAAAATAATTATATTCATAGTGTGCCAACCATATAAGAATACCCACATCCCTTTGTACTTACTGCCATTGGTCTCCTTGTGCCCATTAAGCCCATTCATGCCGTTCATGCCATTGACGAAAGGACCCCCTCCACCATCCATAGTATGCCTGCGCTGCAGGGAGCTCCCGGTAGGCGACTGTGTGCCAGTGGACGACAAGATCATGCTGCCGTTGAGGCCTAGAGACTTCTTACTCCTGCACTCCATGACAACCCTCTCCTTGCAGTGCTTGTGGGCGTTGACGCCGCAGATCTTGCACTTGTGGCCCTGCTTGATGAGGCCCCAGAGGAGGCCGGTGCAGTGGACGCAGAAGGTCGGACTGAAGTAGGTGTGGACGCTGAAGTTGTGCTTGAAGCTGGTGCTGAGAGCCAGGCTGTGGGCTCGCACAAAGTACGACTGCATCTCCTGCTTGCTGATCAGGCCATCCCTGTACAGAGAGCGATCAAGAAAAGATGGTCAAGGCATAGTACAGCAATGGCTTAATAAATAAAAGTGTATGGTAATAAATAATCTGTATCAATGCCTGGGGTTCCCAACACTGACGTTCAGGCAACAATGTTGGGTGAAAAGGAGAAAAGAAAATCTTGACAGAGGATAGCACTGACTTAATCAAAACTTGTTAGAACCTATCTTTCTGAATACCTACAAGTTCACTGCACTTGTCTGGCCAGGCAAGTAGAGCATTTTTGTCCATATTGTATTAAACATTACATTTACAAATTTGGGCAATTAAAAAGAATTGGTGAATTTCAAAAGTTCTAAAAAGATTGTGATAACAAGCTGGGCAAGAAATCAGCAGTATAAAACCCTGTGGCAGGGATCAAGAGTTTATGGGATCAAAGCCCTGTTGCATAAAACTTAGCATTAATGGTAATTTTGCCATTAATAGTAACTTCCATGGAAACCTTGATATGATTGGCTGTTGAGTGATGTACATTGCCATGGTAGTTAATATTGATGGGAATGTTACGATCGGTGGTAAGTTTTATACGATTGGCCCTGATATTCCAAGATGTTCTTACCGATCTGCATCCAGTACACAGAATGAGCCCATGAAGGGGAAGTTGCTGGTCGCTATACTCTGGAACTCAGTGTATGTGATGTAACCATCCTTATCCAAGTCATAGTTCTTGAACACAGCCTACAACAGCAATGAAGAAGAGG
>BEXV01001000.1:48796-62613 GCA_003118195.1 Hemicentrotus pulcherrimus
GGGGGGGGGGGAGAAAAGTATTAATTGCTTTCACACAGAGCAAGATTTTGTAATACACAGAAAAATAATGTGTCATATGCTATAGTTTCCATTTTTCAATCTAAAAACATTACAATTAAAAGGTGCATATTTAAAAATCATGATGTTATTCAAGAGTTGCTTTCTGCACTTCGGTGCTCAATTCTTTGGAATGTGACCCACACACACTTTTTAGTTTTTATTTAAATTTATCTAAGATTTGAAGAAAAACATACTAGAAATGGCTTAATGCCTAATTTTAATTTTTATGTGTATATAGACTATTGGTTGGAGATAATATTCTAGTGCCCCACATTTGTTCATGTGAGTGCATTTATATTATTTCAAACAACTTGAAAAAAATGTTTTCCCTTTGTTTATTTGAGATGACAAAAGCAGCTGAGAAGCACACAACTTGAGTGTTATTCTGCTGTATAATCTCTGAGTGACCTTGACGGTTGCAACCTAATTCTTGCTCGCAATTCCCACTGTGCATTCTACATGTAATCTAGGGCGCGGGTCGAGTATGTTTACGTGCCGTAATGCTCTCTCTATAGATGATGAATGGCACTCGAGAGAACAGTCTAAACCAGACAAGATCAGCCAGAGCAGGGGATGTGGAATTCGCTTGCTTCTCAAAACATACTGTTTGAAGACATTTTATTTGGAAGCTCAGAGGATAAAACGTTAATCAATCAGGTTGCAGAGACATTACAAAAAGATAACATTGTCTGTTTGGAACCAGAAGGGTGTTAAATCATGTACTTCTAAAACAGTGTTAATGCCCTTCTGGCTCTCAATAGTCGATGTGCTTGTGGTGTATTTCTATCTTGTCACATTCATTCTATCGTTTTCATTGGGGTATGAAAGTATCAAAAGCAATTTTGTATCAATCTTTCAGTTCTGTGTGCAAAAAAAAATTGAACTATAGTATGATTGGCCTACTTCTTAAAGCAGGATGAGATAATGCGAAGAGGTAATATGCTTGTAGTTGTGATGTATATCTAAGTTTCTTACAATTCACTGGGATTTCAACAGCAATTTCATGTCAATTTTTGAGTTCTGTCAACAAAAAATAATAATTACAGTTTAATTGGTCTACACTTTTTCACATGAAGCAAGATTAGACCATGCAGACAGCTAAAAAACCTGTAGAAGTATATGTACATGTATTTAGGCCGCTATCCTTAATGTCATATACTTAGATTATGTGGTGGGATGATTTGCTTGTGGTGTAAATGCTATTATTGTAATAATAATTCTTTCTCATTAAATATTATTGGAATATGAAAATATGAAAAGCTGTTTCACATCAAGTTTTCAGTTTTTGTCTACCTTTGAGAAGACTGTACGGTATAATTGGTGTACTTCGTAAAGGGAGAATATATTGACTGGTGGGGTATTATGATCATAGTGATGTATTTCAAAGTAGTAAAATTCTCCTTACCTCTACCATAGCAGTCACATGTTTGGCGATGGATTCTTGGTCCGCATGCCGTACCACACCGGCTGCCCACTCTGCAAACACAGCTGGCTTGGTGGGGGTAGGGGGCTGTGTGGGGTGCAAAATTATCAAAGTTGTTGCTATATAATGTCATAATCAGTCAAATAGTAATATCCTGAAACAGGAATTATCTCAACAAAATTTAGACTTTGTCCATGGTTGTCAAATTGGGGTAAAGTCAATATAATACAAACAGAAGANAAATTAAGATAGAGGTTGTGGAGGTTTGTTATGTTCACACCCCTCCACCCTCCCCTTTCCTCTGTAAGAATTATGAGAGTTGAGAAATTTCAGCAAGAGAAAGACAGAGAAAGAGAGAGAGAGAGAGAGGGGGGGGGGCAGGGGTAAATTTCCTGCTGTAATTTACTTACAGTACTGGTTGAATTTCTTGGTTCTCTTGCCAGGGATAGCTCATAGATCTCATCCTCCGTGTACTGTAGATCCAACGAAGCCTGGAGATGAAGAACATACACATTACATTATATATCACACTATTCAATCAGGCCTCATACAAGCTCCAAAAGTATTCTTACTGTTCAGTGTTAAAACATCTGAATATGGAACTCATTAGGCTGGAAACTTTTTCTCTGCACAATAATGTTGGTACAGATTTATGAGTAATAAAAGGTAAGGTTTGGAATTAAAATATCTGCAACAGTGATGAACGAAAATGATGGAAAATTCTGCTCCACTCCCTAACCTCTCCATAGCAAAAAGGTCAGTACAAACTAATTCTTTTTTTCTTTCAGGTTACAATTAAAGAATATCATTGTCTAATTTTACATTAGATTATAGAGAGGGAGAGAAATTTGTTGGCTGTGCTTGTGAGCCAGAAAGACAATAGTTCACACATTTGACAGAGTCTACACCTCTCTAGCTCTCACCAAAATAAATTCTTGGTCTTACCCTGAGCATGTTGACAAGGTCCATGTTGGCTGCTAGAGGTGGTTTGCAGTTCTGTAGCTGCATCAGCTCACTGAAGGTCAGGGAGAGCTGGGCCATCTTACGCATGTTGATGTGACCGTCTTCCGTCCTGTCCTGGAGCGCAGTGTGGAGGAGGATCAGGTCCTTCAGATGCACCCCTGAGAAAGAATTACAAAACATTTATGAGTGTGGTGAGTGATTCAGCTCTGGTAAGCTAAAAACAGCTCTTCAACAATGGAGAAAGAGCTTTGGTAAAACAAATATGATATATAAAAGTCGCTTTGATGAAATCTTGCCTGTCTTATAAAATGGGATAGCAACTTATAATAATAACATATTACTGATTGGTAACAATATCAAATGGTTATATTTCAAACAATAATTATTTCTTTTTTGAGCCACATTGTTTCGGTAGTGAACTACTGTTTGAACAACGTAGAACATACAGTAAATGAACAATTCATCAATAGAATTGGTCCTTTGTTTTTCAGAATGAACAATAATTTGGATAATTGATTTTATATATAAACGCCTAACACCTTTCCATCTCATTTTCCCCCTTCCTATCTGTGAAACATTATAAAGGAGAGATGGGAATTAGAAGTTTTGAAAACAATTTTTGTAGAATCACTGAAAATTACTTAAAGAAAAGAATGTTATTCCATTTATGTAATTTGTACCCTAAAAGTACCAGTATTTTTTATCATTTTATTTGAAATATGACATTAGTAGACTTACCTCTGCATATATGCATACACCAGAGCAGAGAGAGAGGGTGAGAGAGGGCAGTGTGAGAGAAGCCATAGGGAGGGAATTCAATCAAAAGAAAATAAGTAGTGTTAGTTATACCATAGAACCCCTCCTTTAAGTGAAATACAATTAGAATGGAAAGATTATTAATATTACCTCATTAAACCAAGCATGTAGAGCATGAGTCTTCTCTAGTTTAGAAGCAAGTGATTTTGTATAAATGTGTGACGGATTACAGAAAAGAAAGAGATATGATAGTTACAAGAATACACACAAATCTACCCAATCAATTAGTTTGGGGGGCAGCCTTGATTTCCAGGCACTATATGCATCTCTGCAGTTTAAGAATAGATCGGCAAATATATATATGAATTTGACCATGCTTGAAACATGTTTAATGTCCATTAAGATAGTTGGTTCCAACTAGAAACACAGCCACAATGTTAGTAAAATAGTCATTACAAGAGAGATTTTCAATCAAACCTTATATGTTACATTACTGGTAGTTACAAAACACTTAAAATTGACAATGAATTTTAAATGGTACGATAATATTCAAAGAAACAAAATCAAACTGTCCATCATAATCATGAGGCCAAGATGCTCAAATACAGTTGCTTTTGAAAGGTTTTAATGACGCCAAGGAAAAAGCATTCATATGAAAGCGAAACAAAAAACTCCTATTCTCCTCCAATAAAAACATTTTGATGAAGACTTTTCATAATCTATAAATGTTAGGAATTTTGATGGGAGTGTTTTTTAATCATTGAAAAGTTTATTTCTTAATATATTTAATCATTGAAAAATAGGCGTCAAACTTTCCTGACGTTTGATAAGAATGAAGCTTCTGAGGAATTCTAACAACTTAACAATTGTTGTAAGGATTGCTTTGCGCAACACAATTGCTTTGCAAAATTACAACTTTATGGTCTTGATTAGCTCCATGACAACCTGTTTTCTACCAGTATAGATCAATCTTGCACTGGAAACAGATAAATCATATTGAAACCATCAGTAAATCTATCCCATGATAGATACAATGTGGCACAGGTAGAATATTTGTGTGGCAAATAAAAGAGTTTAACCGCTCATGAGACCAAAAGGGTTAAACTATCTACAGGCTTCATTGTGCTTACAAGATTGGAATCTTGAATCCTCTGGCCTCTGCTAGAGCTTTGCGGTAGTTGCTGAAGTTACTTGCAGATGATAACATTTCTGACAACTCTGTGCTGATCTAAAGAGGAGAATAGGAGAAGATGGGTTGTTGTCACTGTAAATGTCTTCATAACAACAACAAAAACAGAACTTGCCTTTATCATTTCTGTTCTATGTTATCATTGTAGCTCTTTAATACAATCTGTTTGTATCACAGGTACAGCTTGCGAAATTATACCCAAACCCTTATATATATCATTACAACAGATAGATGGCATTGGGTGCAATAAAAATTATGGTCGCAAGAGTTGTGAAACATATTAATCACCATTGGAGTGAACAAAGCATTCATAATAATAATAATAATAAAACGGTGCTTATAGAGCCCTTTCCACCTAAGTCTCAGTTTTCATCCATTCAAACTGTTGTATGAGAAACAGAGAAAGACTGTTCAGATAGAAAAATGTTAAAAATTGGTCATGCTTGATTGGTAATGAACTTTTGCCTGACAGGTGTAATAAACACAAGGATGTAGGTGACAATGGCAAGCTTGGTTAAATGTACATTACCAGGATGAAGTAATCTACAAGAAATCAACAAGGATGTATTCCTTGGCCAGAATTCGTAAACATGAGGCGGTGTCACACAGAAAAATCCCTTGAAAAAGCCTTTCAAGGGAGAATTTTCTTGCTTCGTTAGAGAATTTTTAAAGGGATAATAGATGACAAACAGCAATTAAGAGGATAACTAAAATCCGAATTTTGGGCCTCTGTGTGACACCGACTATGGATAAATGTAATTTATTACTGAACAAGAGGAAATGAAGAAATTGCATTTTGGATGGAAGTTGATAAAGTTAAATGGGTTACTCAAAATCTGACTATACATGTATATCTTATTTAAGGCGGAATTTCTTTTATTTTTATAGATTCTTCCTCGAACTATAAAAACAAATAATACTTAAAAGAAAATATTGATATAGCAGTGTACCATTATTGGCCGTTAATGTAAGAGTAAATGGCAAAAGTCTGTCTAAAAGGGGCCTCTTATGACCAGCGGTATGTTAGGATGAAAATGATATATGCATCAATTGATGTTGCACTTGCAACCTTTCTAGATAGGAGACAAGTTAAAGATAAACTTTAGTACTGGTAATGCGATTGCATTGTGAAAGAAAAGGTGTGGAAAGGATCAGAAACAGTTGATCATGTAGCATGTAAGTATTGGTATGCACTGCAAGGTTCTCGAGTCATCACAATCATAAAAAATTTGACCGAGCCTTGGTAAAGTAACAAGCACTGTACACAGAAAGCTATATATGGGACAACACACATGGTGTCGGGGCTGGTACTACCTTGATTTCTTTTCTTTCTATGCTCATTACTCAGCCAGTATACATATTCTTCCAAAATTGTTTGGCACATGTCATTTATTTGTAATCTTGAACATTCAGTGTAAGTTTGGTTTGATTCTGTGAGAATTCATTTTCTTTTTTTTACCAGAACTCAAGTTTATCTTTAAGTCTTCATGAAAGCACAAGTTCCTTTATAATAGAAGATTCAACATCAAACATTATCAAAGGGAAACTAAAATTGAGGTCTTTTAATATTAGCAGGTGTGACTGTTAATAAAAATAGGGAAAAGAAACACTGATCTTGATAACTCACTTTCTGCGTTTCTGACGAGACATGAGCAGTCGTCTGTCGTAACCTTGCCAGGGAGCTGTGACTCAGACCTCCTACCACAGCCATCAAGGTATTGAAATTATTCAGCTGCCGTAACCTCTGTTCAATAACAAACAAAAGGACAAATATGATAATGATAATAAAGTACATTCATAAAGCGCAGAAACAATGCAAACATATTCAACTGTGCTGGAAGAGCTGCTGATGTAATTAAAATCTACAACATAAGATAAATAAAAAAAATTTCTTTTAATGATGTGTTTGAAAACAATGATCTCTCAAAGGAATGGTCAGGAATTGGGGCAAGAAATTTAAACAAATATCCATATTACAATCAAAACCTGTGAAATCTGATTCTCTATCAAGCCAGTTGTTTTTTATTTTATATATATTTACAAATACACAACCAGGACTTTTATACTGACCTTTGCCACATGTACAAACTTTGTAATGACCTCTGCCCTCTGCTTGGGAGTGTGTCTACTTAGTACCATGCATTCTATCCACAGTGAAAGGCCATTGAAGAGACCGATGGACCGCTCCAGCTTCAAGTTGTCCTTCAGCTGACCAGAGAGGGCGTAACTCTTCAGGTCAGCAAACTAGTGGAAAAAGAATAGTGAAACTTTGGTGTTCGATAATTTCTACGTAGAGCACACTCGATAAGAGCAGAAACCAATGATAAAGAAGTCTTTAGGATTGTCAAGTCCAAATTTAATTTCAAGAATTCAAAGTAAAATTTGAAACAGTAAATTCATATTAATACACACTTTGAATAAGAATAGCCCTGAATCTCACAACATTCAACATAAGAGTTATATTAAACATGTTTTTGCTGTTGAATAAAGTGTGAGCACTCTTTCCCACAGGACCCACACTTACATTTAATCTTCTGAAGATCTTATATTCCAGGAATGTGAGATGGTCCGCCAGCTCCTTGGGTTCTAGATGATTGAAGACCAGTGAGACCTTCCTATTGGTCCGTACAGATGGGTTCCTTACGGATATCACCCTCATCCAGTCATACGACGGCCTGACAATGATAGAGACAAAATTAATGAGAAGAATAAAATGAGAATGATAACTAGACAAGGGGGCTTTTTAAAGTTCTAATCTCAAACTTTATGGCTTCTTCCCCTTTTTTTGGTTGAAAATTCAACATGATCACTTTTATGTCATTATAATCATGATTGACTTTGTAACTGACAAATAGCTTCTAAAGAGAATATGCTCAGAAAAGAAAAGAAAAGAAAAAGGAGAATGCTTCCAAAAAGGGTCGTCCACAATATATTTATTTTCATTGCCAAATGATAAAAACATTAAACATAGAAATTGAACAGTCATCATCACATTAAATAGATTTATGTTGATTAATTTGAATAAAGTAAACAATGAGCGTAATTTTTTTCTTCTTCAAATTGCCTTGTCAAACGATGATGAAATAATGATGAATTCTATATTATAATGATCATCAGCATTATTTTCGTTTGCTGAGCAGTCTTTTATCAGGTCACAATTCAAACCTAACATCATACTTACACATTTGAAATATCAACGACTTGTTTGAGTTGTGTGTTTCCCTCTGATTGGATGATTTTCTGGAGTTGACTCATGACCCCTGCCAGGCCCTTGTCCAGGTCAAAGTGCATGGGGAAATTATTAATCCAGAACCTAGAAACAGCAAATAGGAAATAATTTGTCAATGAATAGACTATAAGGCTCAAATATTTAGGTTACCACTACAATTGTAAATACAATTGAATTGTCCTGATTAATAATGTATCACATACTAGGTTTAAACAAAAATGATGTTTTCCCTTTAAGCCCTGAAGCTCTCGATAAATGCATGCCATCCATCACCCTACTTAGTTACTATGTATAAAAATCCATTACTTACTTTTCTCTCCCTAGCTATGTCTTCACTTTTCCCCATCCCTCACTATTTCTCAGATCATCTCTCCCCATTCCCCTTTTCTCTCCCTCCAAATATTTGTTTCATTTCAAATTAATCTATATCTATCGCTCATATTTCTCTGTCCTTTTTCTACAATACAATACATCTTCCTATATCTCGATCATTCTTAACCTTTCTCTCTCTCTCTCTCTCTCTCTCTCTCTCTATCTATCTTTCCTTCTCTTCAGTGCCCCCTTTCTCCCCTCCTTCTCTCTTCACCATTTTCTACCTACTTCCTTGTTCTCTATCTAGTACACACATTTCAAGTTCGATGCAACATTCAGCAGTATCCTGGAATCCCAGGGTCCGAATATATAGCCTTGCAACCAGTCACACAACTTATTCTGATTTGTATATAATCATGTGAGTAAATGAAGGATGGAAGTATTACTTAATCCCAGAAAGGTGTTCACCCAGCCACAGGATAATGACTTGACATGTATTGTCTGTTTGGAGCCAGAAGGGCATTAAATCTGTGTAAAGTTACATGAGGAGTTTATACCCTTCTGGCTACCAACTGATGATATATGCATTTTTTAAAGAATAAAAACAACCTATGACCATCTCAGTCAACCTCCACACATTAATAGCATTTGATAAACATTTCCACTCCCCACAAAATATATAATTTTTTCGAAAATGAATTTGTTGAAGAGCGGGGGGAGGGTGTAAAGGATTTCACCTTATTTCATACTATGCGTCTTACAATAAGTTCCTTGACCTGTGTTTATATGTTCTTTTTTTAATAAAAAAACTACAATATTTAAAAATGAAATGGTATAATACTTGACAAATCTTTCTTCTTAGAACAAGACTATCAGGAAATCAATGCCAGAGCAATTTCAATACTCCATTGTATTGCCCAGAGAAATCATTTTCAGATTATGCAACATGAGACTGTCATGTTCACACGTTTCAATAGGTGACGCACACAGACATTGAAATTGCTTCCAGTTGGAGTTATTTCAGTTTGAAATCTTTGCATTTGTGTTCAAGTGTCTGAAAATGTAATAAACTAAAAATATGTTTCCAATACATGAGAGGCTCTTACTTTACATTGTCTACTCGTTGAATTATTGATTGCAAGAAGCATATTATAAAACATATCACTTTACAGCCTTTTCACAAATCTCTCCTGTTACACTGTTCAACGCCACAGAGTAGAGTTTTGGTTACTACAATCAGCATTAATTGATCATGTACTTATCAAGCCAGGTACATTTCCTCAGTTTGGAGGCAGAAGGGCGATAACTCATCTACTTCAACATAAACTCAACACCCTTCTGGCACTGTAAAGACATTTACATCATTCTAACAGCCTCCTTTCCCCCTGGCAGGCATTGTGAAGTATGAAATTCAATCATAGACACTTTAATGACCAATGCTTTGAGCATCCTGACATTAGAAATGGTTCATTCTAGGACAAATTCATCTCCAATTACATCATTTTTATTTCTTCTCCTAGTTACACTGTATGTCCACAGCCAAGGTGAATATTTTTGAGCATTCTCACCGATTCCCAGTTACAAAAAATTCATTTGTACTTCACTGTTAGCAGTACTAATAAGTGGTACAATCAGCAACGATCAACATGATTTAAAATGTTTAGTTTTTGTAAATACATTTGTTAATTGTAAATATTTTGTATTGACTCATAATTCATTGATTGAGTCCAGAGCTACTATTGTTATCATCCAATTCCGGAGCCTTGATGTCAATTCTTTGCATACAGAATAAAGTGCTATAATTTTGGGATTTGAAACTCCATTGCGAAATAAAATACATGGATATTCATATAATAATTATAATAATAGTGGGTTCTTGTATAGCGCTCATGTCAGTCAGATTTGACCTTCCTGGCGCTCCCGATTATTACCCTGGCTTTAGCACCGCTGCCATACAGGGGCCCTAACATTTCAAGGAATAAATTCATACCAGGTACCCATTTACTTCACCTGGGTGGAGAGTGGCAAATATATATATATATACGTAGTCTGTTGAATTCCCACATAGAAGTCACACAAACAAACAAAAACTCATACTCTAGTTATTTCTGCCAACTCTCACAGTTATTTTGTTACCACTTCACCCTCAGCATGATTTCCTGAGTAAAGCAATAAAATGATGAAAATTAAGCCTGAGATTACCTATATCTGGGAATAAATTTACAGGGTAGAATGATCGCCAAGACTCTAGAATCTTTACATCATCCAATATCTAGAAAATAATTATAGAAACATAAACAGCAATTGTTTCAATCATAACTTGTCAAAGATTTTGTGAAAGCCTGTCACATTGGCCTCCTGAAGTGAAACATATACAATAATATATTCAGTTACAGTTGCTTTTGATTACTTACATGTGCGTTGCTATGTATTTACAAAGTGTGGAACCTAGAGCTGTTATCATTCAAAAGAATATGAGAGCGAACTTCCCTTGCTTTGTGTGACTGTCATGGTGACCATGTTTATTTGCCTCTTTCAGTTTTCATCATTTGTTCCTCCTTCTTCCTTATATGTTGTGACAGGATCTTAAACCATAACATTATAACGATGACATGTCATTCTATATAGTGCTCTGGGATCCAAGAATTTAAAGCATCAAACTTCAAAGAATTAAGAGAATTTCTTCCTCTTTTTTTTTTTAAAGAAAACAACTTAATTTGCTTATGATCAAAGTGAAGGAGATAACTGATACACCATAGTGTGCACTGTGTATTAAACACATCATCTATTGTTTGTTTGTTTTGTTTTTATTGCTGCGTTTTATAATACATAATCCTATACATATATTAGAAATTATTTCTTCAATATACATAATTATAAAGTTTTCAGTACATAAAATAAGATGCATACAAACAAAAATAGTTTTCAATGAAAAAAAAAATCACAAAAAAAACTGCTATCATAAGCATTGTATATGTATTTTTTTTCTCTCTCTCTCTCTTTCCTTTTCTCTCTTTCTCTTTTCCTCAATTTTCCTTTCACTCTCTCTCTCTTTCTCTTTCTTTCCCTCCCTCTCTTTCTTTCCCCCCTAACTCTCTCTTGGTCTTCCCTTCTGTCTTACACACTTGTAAAGTGAATCAGTAACATTGTTGAAGGTTGATGAAAAAACTGTGTAATTTTTGTATGAAATGTTACTTATTATATTCCTTTTACTGTACTAATCCTCCGACATGCAAAAAATAATTCTTTAAATCTCGAACCATGAATATATTTATGGTTTCCTTTGAAAGCATCACTGTGAGAAACCCTCTTACAGCAAATTCTCCCAACCATTTTAGAATTTTCCCAACTGTTTTTTTTTTAATGTAAATAAGACAGAAGACAGGCTTTTACAATACAATACAATACAATGAACATTTAGGGCGCCATTCCCATAAGGCTCAGAGTGCTAACATCAAATAATATTATTGGTCTTTACTACATGTAGTAATTAAAGGCTACAATTAGATATTCCATATAAAATATTAATTTCAATTGATTTAATTAAATAATTAAACATAGAGGAGAATTCATGTAAAGAGATGAGTTTTCAGAGCCTTCTTAAAAAAATATCGATAGAGGCAGATTGTCTGATGGACATCATGTGAGATTATTCCACCATTTGGACACTGCTACCGTGAAAGTCCTATCCCCGGCATGGACACGTGTAATCGGATAATTTAGACGGAGTTTATCATTTGAAGATCTGAGATTTCTGCTTGGTGTATATAAAGTTAAACAATTAGACAGGTAATTAGGAGCTAGGTGGTGCAATGATTTATAGACATATAAGAGTAACTTTTTAAAATCTTTCAATACATGAATGCCTGGAATGGTACATAGAGTCAATTGATTGCTTTGTGACAATGTAATTTCATCTAAAATGTAATTGAATTGTAATAATATAGTTGGGAGACTTATGGAATCGATCAGATCAGTTTTCCCCAATTTTGTTTATATTAATAACGTCTTTTTTATGTTTAATGTCTTTCATTCTAAATCTAACATTGAAGTCACTACCTTAGCACCATTTCCTGTTATCTGAACAATGTTACAAAGTCACTTTAACTAAATAAATATTACAAATGCTATCACTGAAAACCAAGCTGAATTTTTTCTCAATTACAAATAAACCCTGCTACAATTCCTTTGTGGAAAGAAAAAAACAGCAAATTTATTCATCGATGTTTCAAAAATCTGGAGAAATAGATGACGGCAAAAACCACACAATGTTACGGGGAGTGTATCGAATCATTGAATATATTCCGCTAACTTCCAGAAATACATGGATTTAGCTACCCTGGGAGTATACACATCTAATGGCAAGGCTGAAATCATCATCTATAGTCGTCCTTTCAAGATCTTCACTTCACAAGGTCTGATGCATTTCCAAAGTCCTACTAGTTTAGTATGATTATGAACCTTGCTGATGGAAATATTGTCTTTTAAAGAGATCTGGTAAATTTGTCTCAGATTCTGAAACAAAATTCTGGATTTAGCTCATTTTGTAATTATGATTGCAGCATGAGCTAAATCCAGAACCTTAAAGTCAGTCAGGAACCCCATGATTTTTACAAGCCGATCCCCTGTCTGATTAGCAAGATATTTATGATTTGAATTACAAATTTTGAGAACCGTTTGAGTGACGGTTTTCATTACACGACAGTCTATTGGGGAAAACAAGTATGGTAAAACCGGTCACTCAAAGATTTTTACCTTTTTGAGGCACTTCTTGATCATTTTGAAGCGCATTTTTTTTGGGCTTCAATATTACACCATATCACAGACACTGATAACACGTAGGGCCGTATATCTCAGATTTAACATTGTTAAACGATCCCTTTAAGAGCCATAAGGGTGTTAAACTCTGTGTTCAAGTATAAAAGTTAATGCCCTTCTGCTTGGCTTTCAGCAGACGGCAATGTGAACGTTAAAATACCACCTAACATTTTCTTTTTGAGAATCACCGTGGGCCTGACGCCCAGATCAGCTTCTCTTAGAGTTTTTACCCTTTTTTTTCTTCTTCTTGTTTTGCTCATTCCTCTAGATTTGTAATGTAAAGAAAAGTAAAAAAGGCCAAAATAAAAAATGACGTCGACTATATCCGGTATCCATCAAAAGTGCTCTACTCAAAGAAACCCTGGTAAAAAATATTGATAAAAAAACCTATGTAATACATAAAAATATCTGTGAGATCTTGTTTATGAAAGAAAATCGCACAACCGCTCTTGTGAACAAGGCAACATTGGGAACTAAGATCACTTGATGCATGAGCAAACAAAATGCACAACATTTAAATTACGATTTATATCTTTAAGATTTAAGATTTGAGATTTGTAGAATATGTATATGGCATATGGTACCTTGTAATATTTTTGGGGGGAGATAAAAGGCACTTTATCTTACACATACCAGCAGAAGCGTATGATTTAATTAGAGGATTTTTCTACAGCCAGAGGTGTTTGTATTGTTTGAAATTTATTATCAGCTGCTGTTTATAGTGTTTATGTGCCTCATTACATCAGTATTCATTTCCACACGATTTGATTCGCTTTAGAAGTGGCTTCGGGGGAAAAAAAACATGGAAAAGCTTTCTCAAACCTAGCTATAGTGCCCTCCTTTTCAGTAGAATATTTGAATTTTTATATTTCTCTTTGTAAAGATAAAAAGGTATCTGGTAACTGCTGAAACGATTTTAATTTCCATCCTTGCACCATCCTTGGGGAAAATGGTGAATGCTGATTCAAATCACTGTATTGAATTCTTATAGAAAGGAAATTAAATTTCATTTGTTTATAAATTTGATTAAAATCAATGATTCAAATCACAATATTTCACCTTAAAGA
>BEXV01001000.1:90542-121094 GCA_003118195.1 Hemicentrotus pulcherrimus
CCCCCCCCCCCTCTCAAAAGATGAAATTGAAGCTCTTAATACGTACCAATCATGTGAAAGAATATGTTTTGACTAATACGTGATTATACAAATTTTGCCAGGAAACCGCCTACTAGTTGATATATTTAGTAAATTATTATATTTATCCGGACCGGATAGATATCTACATATATATACATCTTTCTGTGTACAGTGCTTGTAACTTTACCAAGACTGGGCCAAATTTCTTATCATTTTGATGATTCCAGAACCTTGCAGTACACACTAATACTTCTATGCTAGATGATCAACATTTTCTGATCGATTCCTTAACGTTTCTATCACAATGTAATCACATGACCAGAACTGGTCTTTACCTTTAATCTTTATCACAATTAATTCTTGTTTACAGATTAAGTGAATTTATTTTAGACCAGAGCGGATATAATCACATAATCAGGAGAGAGAAAGTGAAAGAAAGAGAGAGAGAAAAAAAAAAGACAGAGAGAAAGAGAGAGATATGATAGAGAGAGAGAGACGATAAAAGCATATGATGCATATTTGTCTTGGTATAATGGAACTTGTTAATGTACAATTTAATAGTTTGATTTTACACATGTATCTTATATAAAATATCCAGGGTAGCCTAAATAAACATTTCATAGCATAGTTACTCTTACTCTTTTCACACTGGTTTTGCTTAACCCAGTACTTTGCTAGCCCCGTACTATCCTTAACCCCGGACTATTTTTTTTGGCTTTTCACACACGCTGTTTTTAGTCCCGTACTAGCACCTATTCCGGAATAACAAAATTCCCGCTGTTCTCACTGCATTTCGTTAACCCCGGATATCGTGAATGTTATGATTGGACATACTTGGCATCTGGCCAGCTGCGATACGCGATACCGGACTATTTTTCATTTCTGTTCTCATTCATTTGCTTAGCACCGCAATTGCGGGGTTAGCAGGAGTTAGCACCACAATTGCGGAGTTAGCTCTGCTATTTTGCAGGGTTAGTCAACCCCGTACTATAGGTGGGATTAGCCATCTTTAGCCCACTTTGGTAAAAACCAGTCTGAACAGAAAGTGGAATAGGCTTAACCCCATATTATAGGTGGGGCTAAGACCCCCCCCCCCTAACCCCACCTAAAGTACGGGGTTAAGCAAAATATTGCCAGTGTGAAAACAGTATCTGAGTCTAAGGAAGCCCTGGAATCTCTAATGGCAACAATATTTTTAGGTGTGGTTTTATAATCATGGTCTTATCTCAAGGTTTTTTAAAACTTGAATCAAGGAGATCTCCCTGCTTGAATGTAGTCTACTGTCCTGGTCACAAAGATGTACCAAATTGCATCAAATCCACAAACTGCAAAATTCTTGAATACATAGTACAATATTTGAATATAGGTAAAGCTATTACGTTCTCATATACTACAGTACGCCTCTCTCTCTCTCTCTCTCTCTCTCTCTCTCTCTCTCTCTCTCTCTCTCTCTCTCTCTCTCTCTCTCTCTCTCTCTCTCTCTCTCACGCTATTGAATTCAAGCCACCATTTTTGACAAAGTAGCTATTAATTCCTCTGTTCTCGTAACACTCACCAAAGCAATCCACGCAGGTATTGGCTAGTTTGTCCATGGGGGCACTCCGCAGATTGAGACCAGCGATGGCGCTCTTGTCTTCTTCCATGGTGTCAAAGGTCGGAGAGAGCGGTTTCTTACGCCGCGGGCTGCTGGCTTCCTGCGTCATGACTCCTATACCTGGACAGGATGATATAATGATTGAAATGATTGAGTTGAATAAAGTCATCCCAAATTGTATCCAATCTATAGCTTTACAAATATAGATTCAACCCTTACAGGAGAAACCGCATCAAATTTTAAAAAATGAATGAAATGCTAACAATATATACACTCTAATTAGCTTTCCAAAACAATTCATTGAATAAATGCCATAGCGCACTTCCTTGAAGTCACAAAGTGCTCACAATTTGTTCCATCACATAAGGTACACTGTAGCTTAAACTCAGTTTGTCGTCTTTAAAGAAACAGCTGAGCAATGCATGCGCTCTTAAAAAATAAATTTTGGTACTTTCATTTACCATAAGAACCTTTGTACCCTCATTGCCAACATGATCGACCATCGATGATATTTTCACAATAATTTCTACCTTTACACTATAGGGTCAAGCTACATGAATTGATACAAAAGTGGTGATGAAGCCTACTTTCATTAGATATTACTGCATTGGGTAAACCTGACAGAGAGCATTTCATAGGAATACAAAATTATAGTGATACATATATATTGTCTGCACAGAGCTAGAAGGGTGTTAAATCTGATAAGTATACAAATTAATGTACTGCTGGTTCTAGACATATGAATATATACATGAATCTTTCAATACCATATTTGTAATTGAACTAAAAAATAATATCAATGCCTCATCATTGTACATTACAAGCCTGAAATAAAAGTGCTCTGTTAATGAAACAAATAATTAAATCCACTACATGATGGTGAGCATATCTATCTATCTTAGAAGTTGATATAACCTTGCTTTCCACCTAGATAAACGGATCAACATGATCTTTCTCCGTCCGTGCGCATGCAAGCTCCAATCAGATTCCGATGACCTCAATTTGAAATGACGTTGAAACAATGGCTTACAGAGGAGTTCAACGGTCTTTGCTTACACACAAGATATGCCAGGCATCACCAAGGAATCTCTACTTATCAGCAAGTACAAGCATCAGCATCCGTTTCATATCCCGCTCGAGATGCCTTTAGATTTGCTGCAAGACTTATGAACATATCATATCTGTAGATGGATAATTGCTTTGTGAGTGCCTTGGAACGTTAGATTGTTGTTGTAGTTATCAATGATTAAATTGAATTCAATTGAAATGAGTATTTATTGTCCATATTCTGTAAATTTGTTTCCATTGGAATCAGAATACAACTAATGAAGTTATGAATACTAGGTGTTGACAAGGGATTATCATCTACTCAAGAACTCTGAGGAGACATGCTGTCATCTTTAAATGTTTTATCCTCCTTTTGGCGAACTGCACTGTTGCAGGCATCACTTAATTATGTCCAAAATAATCCAAGAATTATTCGCTGTTCTATGGTGGCCTTCAAAATGATTTTTTTCATATTTAACAATGGTATGCTTCTGATTCCAACTCTTATAAATCAAGTAAGAAATGCGGCATCTTGAAAAAGTGTAAACCTTTAGAAATTTGAAATTCTCCAAACCAACTGAAACTGCTCCAACCAACCAACCCAACACTGACAAAAAGTGGTCCACATGTTGCCCAAGCAATGTTCCCTCAGAAGACTTAAGATATCGCAGATAACAATTGCCTATTGAGACGAACAGTTTGAAATTGCAGATTGAATATTCCTTTTGAGTTATGAACTGAGATATTCTCTTATTGAAATTGTTTGTTTTTTCCTTTCTGCTAGTGGTACCATCTCCAAATGCAACAAGTCTTAAACCCTTATCTTCTTTTCATATTTTATTAAAATGTACTATAATCATCATAATCATCATGATCATCATTATCATCATCGTCATCATCATCATCATCATCATCATCATCATCATCATCATCAACATCATCATCAACATCATCATCATCATCATCGTCATCTCCCCTCAACTTCATGATCCTCACCATCAACTTTCATTTTACTACATATATAAAAACAAATACTGCATGGTGCTAACATTAAGGCTAGTCGACGACGCCTCAAGATAGACAATCTCCCTCACCAGTCCCTCTCCATGCATCAAACCACTGAGTACCAAGGTCATCGCATGCATTTCTCAACATCAATTCCACATGAACGAGCAATGGTGCGTACCGCATCCCCCACACTAATGCCCCGACGATCCCCTTATGCATATGAGATGAGCAATTCAGAGTTAGGCTCCTTGTCATCCCGTTTGTGAAGAGATAAACATTTCACAGAACCACGCAATTTCCTTTATCACTATTCCTTCAGATGCGTTTTCCCTTTGTTAGGGATGTATATTCTTTGGTATGATTGAAGGTGTGAAAGTGAGAATAGGGGGGGTTTTTAGATAAGCTCAGATTAGGCCTATTCATGTATGTTCATGTATGTTCATGAGATTCATGGAGTGCATTAATTTTGTCCTATTTCACAGAAATATGGATTTTCATTTTCCAATAAACTTTACCCTTCATATATTTTTCTCTTAATCACTTAATTTTAAAATTATTTCATAATGATTATAAACACTATTCATGAATATTTTGTACCTGGGTATAGGTCTATAATGTATAAAGCAGGGCTCCCACTTAGCTGAGTTGGAGCCTCGAGTTGTGGCGAGCTGGCTCAATCTTATGGCAAGCTGTTTTATCATAAAAACATATGTCTCGATATCAAGAAATAATTGTACGTTGTAAAGCAATAGTAATTCTTGATTTCAAGAATCCAATTTTGTGATATCAAGAAATATGTTTAAATGATAAAACTGCTTGCCATAAGATCGCGCCAGCTCTCCACAACTCGTGACACCAACTCGGCTACGTGAGAGCCTTACTCTAGTGTTAATTAGATGGTACTTCAAATTGAAGTCTGGATAATCAAAAGATTTTCAAAAGATTTAGAATGCATTTTTAATTTTCCACATTTTACAGAACTATGTTATTGCTGTAAAGTTGTCCTTCAAATCCTACTCACTACATTTGAATGTGTAGCGGGGAGTGAAGTGGTGTATTCAATAAAAGTCTGAATTACTCATTACCTTTTATACTTATCAAACAATTCATTTCAATTAACTATGCACTTTCCATAAAACTTTTCCTCCAGATTTATAAAATATCTGTTTGCATGTCTGCAGAATTTTCAAGTGAAGTCTGAATTACCCATGAGTGTTATCTAAAATCCAGGGTTCGGATGTGCTACTTTAAAGAGATTTGGATTTCTAAGAACCATAACCACTTTCCCCATAGCCTCATCATTCCCCTTTAAGACGTGACTCGATCTTACGCATTATACATACGTTCTTCACGTCGGTCAGATGATTGAAAATGTTATATACATCAGTGGGAATTGCATGGGCTTTTCAGACGAGGTCAGAATTACTTCTAATTTTCATACCCATTCAAGTAAAGATATGCTACTTGGACCAGATTTGTATTTCATCGAACGAAGCATTTTCCCCTATAGACATACATTTTGCGCAAATATGTATATATATATTCATAAAAGTTCTTCACATTGTAGCTAGGGTAAACACACAAAAGGGAACAATGAGGGCTTTTCACATCATGACAAGTAAGTCATGAAGCTCATCAAGATGTAGGCTGAGGACATTCAATTTTGAAGTAATTATGTCTCTTGGAACTATGCAATTTCATTATGGACTGTCCTTTGTATGTGTTGGCCGGTGTTGTTTTATTAAAGATACAGATGACTTTTACTGACTATTACAATCTTGTATGTATGTATTAGTGGGGAATAGAGCAGATTTTGCTTCAAAAGTAGTCAACTTAATCATAGGTGTACCAGTAATTAAAATTCAGAGAGAAAACATTTTGATTTGAAGGCTTTGACATTTAACGAAGCAACACATAATCTCCAGAAACACTATTATTCACATTGTTTTTCTCCCCTTCCTTCCTTCCTTCCCTCCCTCCCTCCCTCCCTCCCTTATCCTCCTTGCTTCTTCCTCCTCCTCCTCCTCCTCCTTTTTTGTTTTACTTATCCTCATTAAATACATACAAAGTAATTAATCAACAAAGTATTCATCCACAGTGTGTTTACAAAATGCAAACAAAAAAATGACAAACAATGGTTGCTGACCATGAAACAAATAAGTTTTATAGCAGTTTAAAGTAGATCAATGCAATGTGACCGATTTTGTTTTCATTAAAATAGACTTCATTGGTACCTTTAACTCCTGAATGAGTGTCATGCAAGGTGTGTAACAGCCTACCAGCACATTTACGCTTCCAGCTTCCAACGAGGAAAAAGAAAATAAAGCTGAAACAGAATATCCCACTGACCTAGTCCTCATTACGTAGGCTTTTAACCATGAACCTAGACTCTTTTATAATTCTAGGTCCACAGTACTATATGATGAACTTGTACTTCACAGGAAAATGCAAGGTATGATCCACAAGATATAACAATGCTACTTTTGAAACCTATTTGGCTGTTTCTAAGCACTTTTGAAATCAACACCCTCTAATATAGAATACACGTTTGTGCATGTTGGTCCTGTTGGTATAAAGAAATCATGCTAGTTGTGCAAACCATCATAATTATGCGAAATGTTGAATTTTATGATAACAGTTTGCAGAGCAGGCAACAAATATCGTCTGCTGAGAACATCTCATTTATTTTTACATAGCATTGATGCCCTGCTGGCTTCAAGGAGATGATATCGTACATGGAGATGAGCTTAACACTGTCAATTATAAGAAGATGCTTTTACTATTTCCTAGTAAAGTATAATTTGATTCCTATATCCTGCAGGACGATATACGTTAGCCAACATCCTTGCCCTTAAAGTTTGCTTCGGCCAAGCGCAAAGAAAAAAAAAACCTTCCACGACTCGACAAAGCGTCCTTGACAAGCGAGAAAGGCTTGATGTCCTAAAACCAAAGGAACTTGCTGGACAAACGTTATCCAACTCTACGAGGAATTTGAACTTGCCCGGGGATGCAAAGCCTGGGTAATTGGACAAATCTGAAAGCGGTTAGGACCTTGCAGGAAACAATATCTCAGACTTTGAATAGCGGGAATAAAATTAAGAGTAAATATGTGCTTTGAATGATAAAATCACATTTGAATGTCTTAGACAACATTAGGAGCTCTTTCTTTCAATATAGACATAATTCAATGATTAGTAAATATGCAGAATATATAGGATTTCCTTTTTACGTGTCATTTCTTCCAGTCTATGACATCCAATTCACAAAGCACAGAGAAGATTTGAGAAGATTTGTATTTCTCATTAAAAATATCAGAAGTCTAAAATAATACACGAGCAAAATTGCACAATTAAAAAAACCTTCTTTTGTTCTCCCATCAGAAAATCTTTATCATCAGCTGATCAGAGAGCATATGAATGACGCTTATGACAAAACTCAGATTGTAATATTGTATACTTGATGAGTAGGCTCCATTTTTTTGTTGTTGTTAGTTTGTTTGTTTACCTACGATGGACCAAGGGGTGTGAGAAATGAAGTATGAGATTGAAACAGAGAAAAACACATTAAAAAAAATAATGCACTGAGATTTGATGAGTTAAACAGATTTTTTTTTAAACTCTGAGGTTACCGCAGATACTTATTCCCAAACAAAACCAGAGGGGGGCACCATGATTCATTTCCCATCGGCTCTCTTCGAAGCTAACGATAAATACAGATGATCTCAGCATTGACATACATCTGTATATGCGATATACAAAAAAAAGGTCATAAACATTTTACTGAAAACTCTTATTCTAGAGGAAATTTCAGTACCTTCCTTGCATTACCAAACAGAAATTATAAATTTATTACATTAGAGACACTTTTGTGAAACAATAAGCTTTTGTGATGAGAAACTATTGTGGATGACTGTTTTTGTGGCAAAACAGAATTTGGCAAAATACCAAAATGTTGAGTTTCACTGATCTGTTTTGCTTGCCTCTAGAATCTTCGAGTGAAATCAACTACCTATGCAATGATCTGCAGACCAAACCTACCAGCATTTTTACTTTAAAGGCTCATATAGTTTGTATTTGTATACAAAGACTGGAATACATGTTTAACATGTATCGATTATGTGAACACTGATAGTACACCATTTTATGATGTCAGTGACATTTATGGAGCCTCTAACAACAAATTTGCACAGTATACTAAGAAATGTACTTTAAAAACAATACTGCATTTGTGTATTAAATGTTTCATACATTGTGGAAGGGAACAAGTAAAATACAATTTTTGTTTAATTTGAGGTATGCTAATTTATCATCTACCGAAATTGCATGAAAAATTTGTTAGTCAATGCATTCAAAGATGTGTATTTATGCATAAAATAAACAAGACATATGCCTGAATGTAGTGTCTAAGAAAAAGTGAAATACTTGGTGCAAAATCATACAGAAATTTCATGGAATATCTGAAAAATATTGGAGTTCTGATTCCACTGTAGATTTAAAACTGGCTCCTAACGATATTTGACCATCTGTCTTCAATCAAATAATAAGTAACTAAACATATTGGTATTAAATGGTAAACCCAAAGGAGTTAATATTTTCCATGTTCAATGTGCTCGATCAATATGTTTTACACATAATGGATAATGTGACTCAATCTGTCAGCAACATTTCAACATAATTTTATGAAAATGTAGCTCTTTACTTATCATGAGCAATAATTTTCATTTAGATTCAAACATGTACTAAGGCTATGGATTTAACTGATTCCCCCGATGACAAAAGAAACATTTAAAAAATCATTTAAAGCTATATATACTAGTACATTCTATATGCGAAAGAGAATATTTAGTGTTATTAAATTACGATTTACTTCCGTTTATGTTAGCAATCGTATAGCTTGCTTTGTAATTTTTGGACAGCTCTCAGAAAAGAATCATCAATATGTACATGTAGCAAAAACTAGCATTTAAATGCACTTAACGTATAAAATTCATGTAAAAAAAAAATATGTATGCAAAAGTTCACTCTTCAGTCTTGTGGTATGGCAAAATATGTCTGGCGCATAAGGTTGGTGACATAATAACTGGTCTGCAATATCATACTGGCCTGGAATAAAAACACTCCATCTCAGAACAACAATGTATGCAAATATACATTACCCCTCATTTTACAATACCTCATTTTACAATACCATCTTATGTCAACAGAGAACAAAACGGTCACTTTGTCTGTTAAGCGCCAGAAGGCTCTTACTTCTGGTTAACATATATGAGTTAATGCCCTCTGGCTCATAATAATTTCTATTTTTTCGCCCATCACGTCAAGCTGATATTGGGGGGTGGGGGGGCAAGTCGATTAGCTGCAGCCCTTGCCTAGCCTGCGAGAATTACCGGGTGCTGTACATACAGATGAGCATGGAACGCATGTTTACATAGACGTGTATTGATGTACCGTTGTGTACACGAGGCAAGAGATTTTTTCCATTTACAGGTCATGTAGTGTGCATACACGGAGACTGATGTATAGTGAATAGAGCAGAGTGGATCGGTAAGATGAACACTCTGAAGGGTGATGGGAGAACATGGGAGAGAGAGAGAGAGAGAGAAAGAGAGAGAGAGAGAGAGAGAGAGAAGAAGAAGAAAAAAGATATAGAGAGGGAACAAAGAGAGATAAACAGAAAGTAAAAGACAGAATAAAGAATGGGAGAAAGAGAGGGACATGGAAAACTGAATGAGCGAATCAGCAAGAAATAATGAAAGATATAAATTCGAGAGATAGAGGGAGAGAAAGAAAATGAAAGAAAGAGAGAGAAAGAGAAAGAGAAAGAGAGAGAGAGAGGGGGAGAGAGAGAGTAAAAAAAGTAGGAGTGAGAAAGGGACAAAATTATTGAGACCATTGTTTTTTGTTTTGTTTTTTACTTCCCTGAATATCCAATACTGTTATGCCCATGTTAAGAGATAAAGAAAAGAGAGAGAGAGAGAGAGAGAGAGAGAGAGAGAGAGAGAGAGAAAGAGAGAAAGAGGGATAAAAGGGGATAAGCGAAAGAGAGCATAATTTTCTGTAACACTCAAAGCTCCATTTTACTCTGCGGCTCTGTACGGTTGGGGAGAACAGAATAGCTTTCACCTCATTACATAAACATATGCACTCCATTGCGTCCATTAGCATGCAATATTAGCACGCTACTCAATTAAGAGTACAATCAAGATACTGGCAAGTCAGTAAATAAATGATCATCAAGGCTAGAAGGCAATAAAAAGCAAGAATTCATCAGTGAGATATGCCATGAAATACACTAAAGGCCCATTTACACAGCTCAAACACCATTTTGAAAAATCATTGATTTTGGGACTGCCATTTTTTACACTACTGGAAAAACCCATAAGTAACATTGATGTTCGTTCATATTCCCATTTTTGGTGAGTAGAGCTCACGCGCAAATTTTTGCTGTTCTTCATGCCATAGCAAGCAAGCGAGCAGAGTCACGCGACAAAAAATACAGAACCATTCACAGATGTTTCTAGAGAGGGCATTCACACTGCAAAATCATTGATATTTCTGCCTATTAGTGCTGTCATCGAGAAAAAAAAATCTTTGTCGACATGTCATCTTGAATTTTAGCCGACAACGACACATTGTCGACAGATGGTTGGAAGAATGCAATCCTTCCAACACCGGCGTAAGTAAGATGACCGATTTCGAGTTTGTGTTCACTTTGAAATACAAATTACACAAAACCAAAGTGTTTTGTTATAAAAAACAGTGTTGTTTGTAAAATGATTCAAAGAACGTGTAAAGCCTATAAATGCGTTGATTCTTGTCGACAATATACTATCCCTGTCGAAATGTCGCCTTCCCGTAAAAATGCACTTTTATCGACAAGGTTGTCGACAGAAGGCTTGTCAATGACAGCACTACTGCCTATGTTTGAAAAAACTACACTCTAGAGGTAGATTTTACAATTTCGTTTTTTTTTTTTTGGTCGTGTTTCGTGTTAGACGCTTACCAATCATAAACAAAACTCTAGAACGTGAGAAAAAATGATAAATTTTGCTTGCAGTGTAAATAGGGCTTATCAAGCTAAATTGTGCATATCTAATCCCTAATTCAACATCTAAAGTAGATGGTTGACCTTGCCAGCAAAATGAATATACTTCATCCAAACCATATTGAATTTCTTGCTTAGATATCAATTGACTGCAGTAAAAGTATTTTAAGGTGAAGCAACCTTTTAGCTTATAGGTGCAATTTTGCAATAGAAATTAAGGTGAAGGCTTTGAACTCTTAATCTGAACAAGAACCAAGATCAGGTCAGGCCATGAAAAAGGTTTCAAATTCTGTATAGTTTTCATCTCTAATAGGTAAATAGCTTTTTATATTGAATCACAATACATCATCTAAGATGATTTTAAGATGTAATTGCAAAATAGCAACGTACTGTTATGGGTTTATATTCCTCAATATTTTGAAATACAGCAACATTTGATTTTAAGTTTTATTGTTTTCCTTAATTTTGGCATTTTTCATTTGTTTTGAAGTATGTTCACCTACTGATGAATATGTAGGTGCAAAGTAGCCCAAGATATTTACTGACAGATATTAAATGTTCACTTTTAAGGTAATAACATTACCTTTTAAAGCCTTATTCAGATATGAAGCAGCAAAATTACAGCAGTTTTTATGAAGACGTCAAATATAATACCCTTCACATTTCTGTAAATTATAACACAGAGCTTACGACCTTTGTTGCATGGAGTTGGAATTCATTAACAAAAAATATCCATTAAATCAATTTTCTGGTATTACTTTAACAGCTGTACTGGCCCCATTAACTGACCTTCTAACCATTTTGTCAGGAAGTGAAATTAGGGTATATGAGAATCATATCAGCATTACCTAGATGAGTTTCTGAAATCAACCAAAATTAGAAGTCCAAACAGAAAATATATTAACAGTATTTTGTAGACCGTTCAATTTATATTGTTACTTATATTATACAACCTCAATTGAAGGGATCCTTGCTAAATTAACAAATCATCTCTTTTTTTTTTTAGCCAGAAGAGCATTTATATCAAAGAATTCAAATAGAGTTAATACACTTCTTGCTCTGCACAGAAAAAAGAAGATAATCTGTCTATTTGAGTGAGGCTGTATTATAAATATCACAAAATAATTGGCTTATCCCATTTCCTAAAAACCAATTATATTCACAAATATCAATTTTCTGCATCAGTGGTTCATTATGTCACCATCCATAGAGCTAATGTACTTTTGCCCATATTTATTTGAACTGACACATAAAACCTGATTTCACGTTCAATTAGAGGACCTTTCATTGGAAGGATATCAGTAGTAAGGAAGTAACCATACAAATTTTTAATAAAGCATTACACAGTAATAATTGAAATGCACTTGATTTTATTGTTGGCGATAACAATAAAGCATAGACTATAAAAAATACAGCGAAAGCTGAACAAAATGGTCAGATACAATTTTTAGAAGACTAGCAACACACCATTGTTCTAAAATTGATCACTTTTACAACTTATTCAAATTTTGTATCTTATCATCTCCCTTACAAAGCAGGAAAAATCATAAAAGCAAACAAAAATCTGAATATAATAATAATAATAATAATAATAATAATAAGACAGTTCTTAAAGAGCACGACATACCTTTGAAAAAGGTCTCAGTGCGCTTAAATGAAAGATGACAGAGCTTTGAAAGAAGAAAAGTTATTGTTGTTTAAAAAGGTGGGTTTTAAGTANCAGTAATAAAGTATATTCTCTTCTCAGAACTTACTTAAAATGTTGTCTAAGTCAACCAACATAATCATCAATCTCACACACTCGATAATAGTTTCCTATCATTACTACAAGTGATAGCAATGTTTCAATAAAATCATCTCTTCCCACATGGCATCTCTTTCCACATGGCATTTCTCATATTTCCACCCATAGTCCACATGTCAATCCAACATACCATAGACAAAAGACCATTAATATGTCTTTTTATACACTACTACAAGACATGTGAATAGTTAAGGTAACAGTAATAGAAATACACATATTATGAAAAACAGGCATATATCACAATTGAATAATACAAGATTCTTTCTTACCTTTGAAAGGAAGACAAAATAAGAAAAGTGTTAACTGGGATGCATGGCAAAACAATGTGAGGTGCCACTCTTGGTATCCCAGCTAGAGTATTTAGATGAGTTGGGTGAGGCCACTCTCGCAGGAGGGGGTACCTAATGAACTAAAAGGAGGGACTGGGGGGCTAGAAATATACTTGTGTTATACATAATAAGTCAAAGATATACAAAAAAATAGGGGGGGGGTATTCTGTGGGGCTCCACAATGATATGAGTCAAATCTGTTAAATACTTTCTTATATCAAGTCAGAAAAATTGTTTGATAACTGTCAGAGTGATTAGCCTTTAGTGGAAAAGCTTGATAATTTACATTTAAGTTAGCTAATAATAATCAATGAAAACATAGCACTCTTGTTAATATGCATAACATGTCAAAAAGATTTGAATTATTAATCCTGTAGAACATAAGTTAAGGTCACTTTTCTGTAGTAAGTTGGTTCAGGTTTAACTCAAAGACACAATGCACTCTGTTCAATTGTCAAATTAGAGCCAGTATTTGCAGACTACAATCCCTAGGTGCCCCTCTATTACTTAACATAGAAACAATTAATTCATTACCCAGTTCGTCGAATTCAAGAAAAGGAGTTGCATCTAAATTGTTCGGTTTATTGGTCTCTGACTTTCATTACTGCTCACTGCTACCACTCCATTGAAGGCTTTTTACACAAGGCTGGTGGCTTGAAAACAATGTCACCATGACGATGATAACAAATTGATTGATTACCAGTCATAATTCGCTAATGGCTCAAAGTACTGACTAACACAGGGACAGGGAGAGGGAGAGAAAGAGGGAGAGGGGGGGGGAGGGGAGATGAAATTATGAAGTGGTAGGGTGAAGAGATGGAAGAGTGGGGGAAACAAAGAGGATGAAAAGGGTGATGAGATAAAGAGCAGGGGAGAGGAATGGGGAGACAAATTAATGAGTAGGAAGAACTATAATGAGTTGATGGGTTAATGGGAAGAGAAAACAGAGAGAGAGAGAGAGAGAGAGAAAGAGAAAGAGATAAAGAGATAGAGAGACAGAAAGGGATATGCAAGAAAGAAAATCAGTCAATGACAAGGAAATGATTCAATGAATAGAAGAAGAGATAAATGGAGAAAAATATTAAGCAGGTGAACAGGTGTCAATGAATAACGCTAGGTAAACACAGAGGTGTTCAATACAATAATCATCAAACAGATAGGAATTAAAAATAGCCATTCAACTGAGCTATATATAGGCAGTGCACTTTCGTCAATTGCGGAGTTGACGGAGCGCAATTAGTCTCTCAAAAAGGGTGGGAGGAGGGGTAACTCCACATCGCAGAGACTTGACAAATATATAGGTATTTGTCATCTGTTATGAACCAGAAGATTGGTAAAGTTCTCTGCGCTAAAGTTAACACCCTTTTGGCTCTGAACAAACGATCTACAGAAAACCTAATTTCAATTCTGAAGTAGGGAAAATAGCTATTCCATCCCCTCCCCCCTCCCCTGAAAAAAGAGAGATACTAATATTTATCTTAATAATTATAGAATGAACGAGGAGAGGGGGGGGGGGCAGTAAGTTATCATTGAGCACAATTGTATAGAAGTATACTCTGTAAATTTGAGAAAGTGAGAAAAATTGCAGCAGCAAATAATATGTGCTTGCAATTCTTTGAGTGAAAAGTACACCTTAAGATATAACGTGGGGTTAATGGTCTCTATGTCTGGAGGACTCCTATCTAAATCGAACATTTAGCATGGGGGAATTATCATAAAAATAATAACATCATGAAATTGAGGACTTAAAGCACGCATTTAAGCATTATTTGTATTATGGCCCTAAGCTTTCATGATCCAATTTAAGACCTTTGAAGACATTACAAGGACAGCGTGTAGAATCAACAATTAATTCACAATGTCAAACGAACATAACATCGTTTTTGCTACTTAATATGAAAATAGTCACATTAATGTAGTGGATGAACTTAAAGTGATTGGCTAACATTGTTAAGAATTTAAAAATATCTAATTCTGTTACTTAAAAATGGTATAAACATATGCAAGGTATAATTTTAAAATATGGCTCTGAGAGTCTCAAGTCATAAAACCTTTGGGAAGTATTTGAAAACAGTTAAAATCTACTTTATGAACTCGAGTAACGGTCTCTATTTAAAAGGTCTCAGAAACACGATATTATACAAAATCGTGGTTTGCGTTGAACTTACAGCTTTCAAGTCTAAACAATGGTAGTTTTCAGGGTTTTTGAGTACTAATACATGTACCTATACACATGTTTCATTTAGTTTGAGAATTTTTTAGATCGGCTATTCGCAAAGCTAGCCAATCAATTTAAATGATCCCACAAAATCTTTTCTGTTTCACTAGTTATCATATGTAAAGCTGGTATGATTTATATTCAATTAAAAATTATGCATTTTTAATTGTTTTAGCTAAACATTCAAATATCACATGGATAAATAGTATATGATCCACATCTCTAAGGTATAGCATGATTGATTGGCAATAAATACATAATGCAAAAAACAAACAAAAACAAAATAAATCAGTAACTTATCAGATATCAACAACAAAATGCATGTAGATGTGTGCAGTGTTATTTTCAGTGCTTAGATGCTTATGCAAATCGAGCTCAATAAATCCATAAAAATCAGCTGCAAATGAAATAAAAATTTCATAGAAAAAGCAATTTTCAAAAAAAGAACAAGCAAAACATTTTTTTTTAAAATACTCATCATTCTGAAGGCTTGATGAAGATTTGAAAAGATCAAGTTTTTCTCCCACAACACTCAATCACGCTGTCATTCTATGTGCGTGAGAAGAATCATCATAAAATGAGGCTGAATCAAGGATTTTTAAAACTACTACAGTATCACAGAATTTCAACCTTTCATCTACTAATTATAAAAGAGAATTTCTAATTAATCATCGCTATTGTAGATGGAGAAGTAACAAATTGAGGGGGAGTTGAAGTAAACATTTTGGGCCATCATGGTCAGGATTATGATTTTAAAATGATTAAGGTATTTGAAGTACCAGTACTTTATTTTTATTTTTGAATTTGAAAAAAAACACATGTTATTCAGATTTTTGTTTAAAGAAAATATGAAAAAAATAGTAGGGTAACAATGAACAGTCATTTCCAATAAAACTAACGAGAAGCACATCCATAATTTCATACCACTAAAAGCATGAATCTACTATGCTATAAAGCAACCCTAACATCATAAATATCATCACAAAAAATAGGAGTAATTATCAAGGTAATTAGTCTTCCTTCCAAGTACCATTAACACTGATTTGCACAATGTTTCTTCTTAAATTTACATAGTACCTTTCTTGTAACTCTACATTTTCTTCAAATTCTGTTAACTCAAAAAAGTGCACGCCGCAAAATGAGGATATCATGTAGAAAGACAAAGAGACATTAGAAGTAATGGAAAAACGCCCCTGCCATATTCAAAGGGGATAAGAATCATCACATACTAGCTTATCTTGTCTGTCACCACGATACGCAATTTACATTTTAATAAGAGGCAAGATTGGTAATGACAGAACGCAATCAACTGAGGAGGTACAATGCTCGTCAATTTGCCACTATGTCAGCTTATCTCATTTGTTATCTACATACCCATTACACTGCATCTTCCAAACGCGCTCATCCATCTCCCTTCAATCTCTCTCTCTCTCTCTCTCTCTCTCCCTCTCTCTCTCTCTTCTCATCTATACTACTGTGACTTTCTTTTCTTGTCTATTTTTTTTTCACTTCTTCTCTCTCTCTCTCTCTCTCTCTATCTCTCTCTTTCTCTCTCTTGTATGTTATACAGTTTCATCCTCTGTCTGCCTATAGCAATGTCTACTCTTTCTGAATCACTTTTTTTTTTCTGTAAGTGTATTTCTACAGCTACCCGCCAGACTCTCTTTCTCTTTCTCCCCCCCCCCTCCCTCTCTCTCTCATTCTCTCATTCTCTCATTCTCTCACTCACCTCATCTAGTAACCATCTTTGATCAACCCTTCCCACCCGCCCACCTACCCTGGGGCAGAGCTCAGCTTGGCTCTCTAAACTTGATCTGGCCACCCTCTCCCTGATTAATCTTGATTACTCCCAGTTATTTAACAAGGGATTTAAAGTGCTAGCACCCTCCCTCCCTCCCTCGCTTGCTCATCGTCGGCCAGGCGATTAGGGCTTCGCTCCATCTACAATATTACTGAACAATATCAACGGGCAATTCCATGCACACAGTCAAAAGGTAAGTCAGGGGCTGGGTAATTTGCCCCCTTAGGGCCCTTAAAGGCCTGAAATCTTGAAAGGGCCACCATAAACCAGAACAAAAAAAAGCCATATTGAATAAAGTTTATGTCAATGGGTATAGTGCATAAACCCTCTGAACTAAACTTTCCTGTAGTTGTAAGTCATTGCAGATAAAATTTTAATAATATAGTTTCATCATCTTAATATGAGAATGTGAGGAGGCACAATTTCATATCAAAAAGCTGAAATTCTCTCAATCTAATGCATAGTACAGTATAGTACTTAAAGTTAAGTTGCACTTGTTAGAACTTGTTTTTTTTTTTTTGTTACAGCAATGTCTTTCAAGAATAGATTAGGGACTTAATCCTGCTTGGAGGAATAATGATAATATTATTATCATTATCGCATAATGATATAAAATACAATTAATATATAATTTGAACATTATTATTATCATTTTGGGTTTACATTTTGATTGAAATAAAGTGCAAGCATCATTACATCTATTGCTGTAAATCAAATGCTCGATCCTCTTGGTATGCTAACACCTTTAGCCCTGCTTTGAAAATAAACAATCTCCATTTGGCTTAGATAACACACTTCCTTCGTAATATCTGTCTTTGAGTTCATCAAAGTGCATATCTATGCAATGGTATTATATCAGTGTATAACTAATACCTCTGCAAATCCCATCAAACAGCACTTTAAAAGGTACCAGGGTAGACATTAACTGATATTAGTAAAATAATGCACTTCCTTTGTAATTTTTTTAAAGTTCATAATAGTGCATACATGAACCGCGGTATTTAGCAGGCAACTTTAATATGTACATATAAATTCTGCGATTCCAATCAAACAGCACATTAAAAGTTACTGGGGTGACATTAATGGCAAGTAAGATCTTCAATCTTATCATTGTAATTCACAAGAAGCACTTTGAGAGATACTGGGTCAAAATCAGTGTGCATAATCTGTATAATGATAATATCTTTAAGCTACAAGAAGCGCTTTGAACAAAGTGTATCATGTTTAAGCTGTAGCAGTTAACCTGGTTACATTATATCAACATATCTCACACTGCTTAAAGGGATTGTTTAACAATATTAAATCTGAGATACACGGTCCTACATGTTACACCAGTGTCTGTGATATGGTGTAATATTGAAGGCTTGAAAAAATCGCGCTTCAAAATGATCAAGAAGTGCCTCAAAAAAGTAAAAATCTTTGAGTGACCGGTTTTACCATACTCGTTTTCCCCAATAGACTGTAGCGCTATGAAAACCGTCCAGCGAACGGTTTTCAAAATTTGTAATTCCAATCATAAATATCTTGATAATCAGACAGGCGATCGGCTTGGAAAAGTCATGGGGTTTCTGACTGACCTAAAGGTTTATAATCATCATTGCAGCATGAGCTAAATCCAGAATATGTTTCAGAATCTGAGACAAAGTTACAGAATCCCTTTAAAATATAATAATTGAAGATAATTGATGATTTACAAGCAAAAATATATGGCAGAACAAAAGAGTGACATAAATCAGAAGATTCATGTCTTGAACTTTGTAAAGGCACTTGACAGTGAGAGCCAAAATTAAAGAAGAAATTCATGAATATTTGTTTTATTGGTGAACTAAGTGTCCCAAGCAATTTGAATGTATATTTTGCCATAGTTCTAAAATGTGAAAAATCATTTTGAGAGGGCACAGTGATTTCTTTCTTCATTTGATCTCATTCAATACATCACATGTTCATTGACAGCCTAATATCAGTTCAATTAACTTTGATAATATATGGTTAATACTTACAAACAGCAAGTATTTGTCATAAAATTGACAGTATTAATATTCTTAAAATTAAAACATGACATGTTAATTGACAGTCTAATATCATATCATTCAACTTTCCATACTTGATAAAATATGGTTGGTACTTATATACAGCAATTATTTGTCATGAAATTGACAGTATTAATGATGCATTTAAAATTAAAACATGACATGTTAATTGACAGTCTAATACCACATCATTTAACTTTCCATATTTTATAATACTTGGTTAATACTAGTATACAACAATCTTTTGTCTTAAAATTGACAGTATTAATGATGCATTTAAAACTAAAACATCACATGTTAATTGCCAGTCTAATACCATTTAACTTGACTTTCCATACTTGATAATATATGGTTACTATACTATACAGCAATTGTTGTCATAACATTGACAGTATTAATGATGAATTCAAGATTAAAACATATGTTAATTGCCAGTCTAATACCATTTCATTTAACTTTCCATACTTGATAATGTTTGGTGGATACTTTATGTCATAAAATTGACAGTATTAATGATGAATCGAAACTAAAGCCTAAGTAGTTTAGTTTTTAATGTATGTTGGTAGTGATGTATCAACATTCATCAGTTATGATTCCAGGGGGGTGTTTCACAAAGATCCTAAGTTGAACTTATCTCTAAGTTGGACATAACAATTATGAAAAGCCGTTAGCATCTTTGAAAATATTTTGTAAAAGTTATTTTAAAGACATGAAATGTTGATACAAATCATTCATATTTTCTATTATCAAGGAGAATTCATGTTGTTGATGTGAAAATTATGAAAAGTCTAAAATACTTGAATTTCTGCTCTTGAATATATTTCATTTTAAGGCTACAAATAGCCCTCCATAACTTTTAAGTCCTACTTGAGTTAAGTTCTACTTAAGATCTTTGTGAAACGCCCCCAAAGGAAACTGAAAGTTTAAAGTTTCTGGTACCTGCTTGTGTAACTAGGCAGTATAAATTTGGATAAATCGGTAAATCAATGTACAGAGTAGCTCCTAGATCAAAACAAAATACAGAGAAGCTAGAAATTAGTAAAAGGTAAAGCAAGAAATCAGGATATTTCAAGAGAAAAAAAAAATTCTTTTGAAATAGATATCTATGATCTATGAAAAGGATAATGATAATGTTCAATGAAGTGCATGCAGATTAATTGTCTGTGCGCTTGACAAACAGAGTTAGTTCACCTATAGAACAGTCATTTTCAATTATAGCCAACATACTTTACAAATTTGAAACACTAATGCATGCAAGAAAATATGAGTCTTCAGAGTGGAATCCAACTCATGGTTGCAAATAAATAAATAAATGAAATATCTTTCTTTGAAAAGTATTAAATAAAAAATATATGTTCCTATGGGTAGGGAAGTCTAAAGAGTGTAGGAGCACAAAAGCAGAATGTCATACTTACTTGCTGAATTTCAATCGATGATAAATTCTCCCCAGCTTTATATCACACAGCACATGATCACTCCAATATAAACCATTTTTAAAGCTGAGCAACAAAAGAACAACAACCAATAAATCAGTGCTTGTAACCCCAAAGCGGATTTCAATTCAGCTCAGAGAAACTCTATAGCATAGTATCTCACGTTGGAGCATTGTTAATATACTTTGTTCCAAGACTGATCCACGAATGCTATAATCCAATATTAATTTGAATAAAGGTTCACTGAACTAACTTCCATGCAGCAATGCACTTCTTGCAACAGTAACATGATCCAAATGTTAATCTTATACAGAGCGAGAGAGAGGCACCGATTAGTGAGCATGTAAAAACAAAGAAAACATAAATTCACGATTTGAATCAATATTGGTGTTTTTCCAACACTCCAATCCACAAAGGCAGGGAAAAGGGGGGGAAATGCCCTTTAGAGCGATCCAGGAGAGAACGTGCCTTGCTGATGAGGAGGCAGAGACAACTGTGAACTGAAATCAAAAGGGGGGATTGTCGTAGCTGCCGACCATGTTTGCCACCGACTAATGATCTACGCAGAGCAAGACAAACAGAGAAACAGCCAGAGCGATAGACTCCCTGGGCTACTCAATACTATCACTGCTTGGAGTGAGTGACGACAGCGTATTAGTAGAACATAGGGAACCAGATCTGGCAGCGTACGTCAGTCATCACCGCCAATAGGTGGACTGCCCTGGATGCAGGGAAGCTCAGGGAGAGAGAGGGAGAGAGAGGGAGAGAGAGAGAGAGAGAGAGAGAGAGAGAGAAAGAGGGAGGAGGAGGGAAAGAGAGAGAGAGAGAGAAAGAGGGAGGAGGAGGAAAAGGGGAGGGGGAGATTAAAAAAAAAAGGAGGGGAGAGAGAGGAGGGTAAAGAATTGGAGAAGGACAAGAGATATAGCCCAAGACCTTGGTAGACTGGAAGTAGAGACTGAGAGAGATACTAAGGAGAGAGGGAAAAAATAGACAGAGAGATAGAGAGACAGAGAAGAGAGACAGAAAAAAAGACTGGTATTAAAAGACAGAGAGACTGAAATGGAGAAAGACTGGATCAGATAGAGAATAGGAAGGGGAGGAGAGATGAGTTGATAGAGAAAGAGAATAAGAGGGAGAGACTGACAGAGGGGGAGGGAGAAGGAGGGAGAGATAGAAAGAGAGAGAAAGAGAGATGGAAGTAGAGGGGGATTATGGGGGCGAGGGGTGTGACAGAAACCAATGCTTGGTAGAAACAATGACAATCCATTGAACACATTCTTCTTCCCAACTTGAATTTGCACATATAAATGAGAAGTCACCTGTCATCTGCTAACAAAGGGTAACAACATCATTTTTATTCAATGCTTGTACATTAACAGTACTCCATTCTGCCAGGAAGTATTCCTCTCCCTTTCTGGTATGAAGCGCTTTTATCAGGATATTAGCGGATCCTGGCATCCATTTTACAAAAGACAGCACAGATACACAGACATATTGTAGTGCACATCTTTACTTGCTTCCAAAATTATTCAAAGGCTACTGAACTTAGTGAACTACATTTTTCAGGGAGTCAATGTCGTGACCTACAATTATGTATGTCACGGACAACGACTGTCGATAAACGTGCGACTTTTCATCACAAGAAGCATTTAGAAACCAAAGAATATTGACATAGTAAATGAAGCTTAGTGCTTCGAATCTACAAGGCTTTTAGGATGGGAATACCTGGATTAAATAATAAATGATCTTGCTAGCATCCGTCCAGTTACCAGAGTGATTATTGCAATTATTGTCATAATTTTCTGCTGGATTACCCAAACAGCTTTATCATTGTACATATATTGAGTTTTGATATGCACACAGAGAAATTAAGCATGCTGTATCTCTCTCTGTCTTTCATTCTATCTCTCTCTTTCTCTCCCCCCCCCCCCTATGTCTGTCTGTCTCCCCCACCCCCTCTGTCTCTGTCTCTCTATCTCTTTCCCTCTCTCCTTCTCTCATTCACCTCCCCTCTCTCCCCCTCTGTCTCTGTCTCTCTGTCTCTTTCCCTCTCTATCTCTCATTCTCCTTCTCTCTCTCTCCCTCTCTCTCTCTCTCTCTCTTTCTTTCTCCACCATGTATTTCAAAATGGCTGATCAATATTAAAAGCATCAGAATTACCACTCTGTTTGCAAATCCATTAGTCCAGACAATTAAAATGGACCTTCAATATGCACTACCAAATTTATGAATTGCTACCACTCAATGCATTCAGGAAAAAAATCACAGTGTCATGTGTTCCAATATTAAACGTTTATATATTTATATTTATATATTGGGGGTGTTGAGGAGGTTTGTTTCATCTATAGTTATCTCTAAGGATTTATTTCCTGTAAAAGAAAATTGCTATGTTTGATGCCAGAAAGGTGTTTAGTCATATACATTAACAGAGTTATATGCTCTTAACCATATTAGGAAAATATGGTGATCACTACAATTAATTTGTTAATGTCGTGTTCAGTTAGCAATCTCAACAAATCCCTCAATTGCTTTTTGGCCATCCTAATTCCTATTATACTATTGTGTAAAATGTGAACTGTATAATACTGTATATATATATATATATATATATATATATATATTTTTTAAACTTGTATATCTATATTTGTATATATTTTATGTACTTACCTATGTATTTTAATTGTATTTGCTGGACTTGAAATAAATGAATTGAATAGTATAAAATTGAATTGAATTGACTTTGAATGTTATCAAAACAATATGTATGGATAAGCTTTTACTGCTGCCACACATGCATTTATGGATGGATGTTGCATGTATGTTTGGATAGAAATTTCATGACACATGTCACACTGAGGCTAAAAATATTGTTTATTGCTCAATTGGCATTTTACTGCCCTCGGAAAGCTTTAGAAAGACATTACAATATGAAACGTAATCAGATGAAGTTAGATTTACAGCAAAAGAATTTAAAAGTGTCGGGTGTAAGATCATATTGTCTGTTTAACGCCAGAAGGGCATTAACTTTTATATTTGAACACAGAGTTGATCCCCTCCTGGCACTCAACAGACGATATCCTAAATTCAGGGGTTTTCCCATTCCAAAATAATGTATATACAATTGAGATCACAAATCTGTAATGACATTGAGGGTGTATTCAATTATTCATGAAGACTTAAGAAGTATTATCATGACAGAGGAGTGATATGGGAAATTTAATGACTTCCAACAGAATGGAATAAAAGAAAGATTTATTCATGTAACTTACAGGATTTATTGCTAATACATCTGATGGAATATCTTCGCAAAGCGATTGCCTGGAAGATCCATTCTTCCTAAACCTCCGCAAAGCCTCCACAAAGAACATCTCAAAGAATTGGGCTTTTTTTACTATTCAGATGCAGCAGCACGGAAACACATAAATATAAAAAGAATTAAGGGCAAAATGAGCAAAACTGCTTTTTGTGATCGAGCACACTAAACCATGGCAGATTAAGTTATTTTTGGCCGGCAGCACTTGCTGTTGCCCTGTCCTGGATTCTGACAGCGCGGTAAGCTCAAAACCAGACAAACCGCACACAAAAGACGCAAGCAACTACGTCACGTGGTCTTAATGTGGATACCACTCCCAGTTTGCATGTGTGTGGTGGGGAGGGATGGGGAGGGATGAAGAAGTCATTAGGGGGAAGAGAGGCAAGATTAAAAGTATTAGTGGAGCAGGGCGGGGCAAGAAAGGAACTTGAAAGGTTTGGATGGAAACATCGTTAGTCAGAGGGGTGCCTTTTCTTGGAGGCCATGCTGAATACCAATTGGAAGGATGACTCTGGGGAGACTGATACAACCAGGAAATTATGATCAAATATATATATATATATATATATATCTATAATTCAAGAGATCAAAGGCAACCAAGAGAAGTGGAAATCATAATGAGACACATCAATGCCTCTTTTTGGATTCATGTATTGGATGCAAGGTTTGTCAGACAATTTCAATTTTTTTTTTCTTCATTCAAATGAATTGATATGTAGATAAAAGAATATCATCTTTTTTTTTTTAGCAGCTTTCACATTTCTCCTCCTATTTTCTCTCTCACCTCACTACACCCATCAAGATATTTTCCTAGAGGTGTACTGCTAATGCAAGGAGTGTTCATTTGTTATGCTAAGTTCACAACGACGCCGCATTGATGGCGCTTTAAATCGCCGAGCAAAGCGGCAGCAAAGCGTAACAAAGATTAATTAAAGCGTAAAGACCGTAATAGAGCGTGAGAAAGCTTCGAGCAATTCGGGACATTCGGCAAGAGCGCCAACATTTTTTAAACTGTTTAAAAATTTGAGGCGATCTGTCACGCATTGCATAAAGCGGGGAGAGCGTATTGAAGCTTATCAAAGCGTCACAAAGCTTATCAAAGCTTTGCTCAAAGCGTAGGAAAGCTTAACAAAGTTTAAATTTTTGGCATTCTTGCCGAATGTCCCGAATTGCTCGAAGCTTTCTCACGCTCAATTACGGTTGTTACGCTTTAATTAAGCTTTGTTACTCTTTGCCGCCGCTTTGCTCGCCGATTTAATGCGCCATCAATGCGGCGTCGGTGTGAACTTAGCGTAACATATCTCAGGAGATCGTGAGATTTTTTGAAAAAATGACGCCGCATTGATCGCCGATTTAAAGCGCGGCAATCGGCGTCGGTGTGAACTTAGCATTAAGCATTATCAAAATAATCATACATTGCTAAAAATTAAAATCTTATTATTTTCACAAGAATATTGTTTAGATGAAGATTTGTAAAATCAATCCAAGTACTATTCAGTATCGTTACTAGTTTTTGCAAGACGTCATTTAATATTTTATTTACAGGAAAGTATAGAAAAAATACTTGTAGTAAAATAATGAATGGGTAGTCAAATCTGATATCAATAAATGCCTTTATGGGGCTTGTCACTGCTCATTTAAAGGGAGTATCAAACATTTCATAAATTCAACAATCTCTCTCAAGCTACTTGATTGAATTGTCAGCCGGAGCTTCATAATTCAAATATCTCTTTGGGATAGACTGATTTAGCATTCTCATTTTTTGGAAAGGGAAGTCCCTCTCTTAAAAATTCCCAGTAAAGGTGAGAAAAACAAATTATTTTCAAGAAACGCAACCCTCGTGTTCCATTAAAAGTTTTATCATGGGAACTAAAATTCAATAACATTTGCGTGGAACAATTTGGACCTATCTATCAAACATGAATGCATTTGCTGTACATCAATTGTAAAGCATTTTCTTGATTCCAAGAATAAGTATCGAAATGCTATAACAATCACTATCTGCAGAACAAAATAAATCTAACATTAATGAATTTCTCCCAAGTGTTGTAGGGTTGGCACTCTGTCTTAAACATTTATCAACAAATCATTCATATTCAAATCCCTGGGATTGCCAATTTGCTATTTTCTGGACATCATTAATAAACAAAAAAAAATGCAACAAAGTGAATCAGAGTCCAACAGAGAAATTTGCTTGGAAGCACTCAAATGCATTGAAGGGTCAAGGGCCGAACATTGGCTCTTGCGTGTCTGCTTTTTGCATTGGGCATCAATTTCCAAATAAAATAAATGAAAGACCTTGATTACTTCCAAGAAAATAGTCTGTAAAGAGAAATCCCTAAATGTGAAGTATTCACAAACACATAATACCAAATATGTTCAAGTGTCTCAAAGAAAATCAGCTGTTTATTTTTATCTCCAGATTTCAAGTAAATAACATTGTTCCCGTTTTTTCATCAAACAGATCAAAGCCCATTTACACAGCTCAAACACCGTTTTGAAAAACCATTGGTTTTTTTTTCTTAATGCCATTTAAACTAATGGAAAAACCCATTAAAATTGTTAATGTTTGCTCATTTTTTGATGCATAGTGCACATGCGTGGCTTGTCGCTGCTCTGCACTCAATAGCACAGAAGTATAGGACAGTCAGGTGACCAAAAACCAGAATCTAGAGCAGGTATTCACCCTGCAAAAATCAGTTAATTTCTCCCGGTATTTCCCCCTAAAAAACACTCCAGAGGTGGATTTTTGAATTTAGATTTGCCAAAAATTGCTTTGCGGTTTTCGACAATATACCCGAATGTGAGAAAAATCTATATTTGCTTGCAGTGTAAATGCAGCTATATTGTACATCTTTAAATACCAATATTATGGCTTCAAATTTATCCATAAGATACATGCGATAACGGTAGGATAAAACTGGGATACTTAATATGGTGTTTAGCAAATTTCCATTCACAGCTGTTCACAGAAATTATTTACTCATCAATAATAACTCATTATGGATAATATATAACATAAAACACATTTTTACCCTTCCTCCACCCCCCTCTCTCTCTCTCTCTCTCTCTCTTCATCTTCCTCTCACTTTCTCTGCATCTTTCTTTCTCTATATATCTCATTCTTTTGTACAATATCTCTCTCCACCTCCTAACCTCCTCTTTCTCTCTCCTTTTTTTCTTTCTTTATAAATATCTCACTATCTCTTATTTAATCTGTAACCATCTTTTCTTCTCCATATTCCCCCCCCCCCTCTCTCTCTCTCTCTTTCTCTCTCTTTTTCTACCGGTCTCCCTTCTCCTTTTCTCCATCTCTCTCTGTCTCTCTCTCTCGGCTTTCCTTCTCCCTACTTTCTCTCAATCTCCCTCTCCCTCATCTTAAATCACACATGTATCACGGTGGAGGGTTCTTCTTGTCTGTTTGTTTGGCTCTGTGCTCTGTATATTTCCGTGCTATTTATCTAGGTCCGTCTGTGCACATTGCAAGCGCCGCAGACCGAGACGCGGGAGAGTTGGGAGTCAACGCACAGAATGTCACGATCGGGTTTCACGTCTTGAGAACTGATGACCGACCACTCCTGGCCAGTGTGGAAATCAATTCTCAGCTTTCGGGACATCTCCAGGACATGGAGAGATATAGTTTGGAGGAGGAATTTTTTTTATGGAGTTGAATTGCTATCTCATATGTATCTACTCTCTCTCTTGCCATAATCTCTCAACCTTTGTGTTTTATTTCCATTCTTATTCAAGTCATTATGATTTTTATCCATTTATTTCATCCTAAAATTTAAAAATCTAATGATACAACCATTTTCTATTCTTTTTTGGAATAAAGTAGTAGCAATAGTATAATAGGTAGTAGTAGCAGTAGTAGTATTAGTGGTAGTATTCATAAGTAGTAATAACAAAGTAGTAGTAGTAGTTGTGGTAGTAGTAGTAGTAGTAGTAGTAGTTGTAGTAGTAGTAGTTGTAGTAATAGTAGTAGTAGTTGTAGTATAAGTAGTATACAATATATACAATATATGGAAAGAATATAAAAAAAAATGATAAGGAAATATACAGAATTGGTTGCCCATCATGCTTCAGGCATGATCAAACATCAAAGACAGCAAAACCACCACGATATCTGATAAAATAATAACATTCTTGAAATTCATTTCCATAAATATCATCATGCATCTTCAAAAACCAAGTACCTAGCAAATGATCCATGACATCAGCTAAGGTCTTCCCGTCACAGCCATCACGGCCGCCCATCACTCACGCAAAATTAAATATGCCTCCCTAAACTAGACAATAACAATATTTGTAATCATTATTTCTTGCACTAATGCAGCCTGATGGAGCGGTGGAAAGGCAAGGGGAGAGAGAGAGCACGTCTGCCATATTTTAGTCACGTTAAACCACACACACATCAATCACGACTTGGCTTAATTCACTTAGCGCTCGGAGCATGCATGCCACCCCCGAAATAGAAACGATGGCTCCTGAATTTTCGGCGGACTATTTTCGTCAGGTGGATCAGCGTGGAGAAATTACGGGGGTAAACATAAACACGGTGTAACACCTTCTAATAAGGTGTGACGAAATAAAGGGTAATGGGGAGGGGTGAGGGGTCAAGAGGGGTATATCCCCCTCCCCCGCCCCATCCCTCGATCCTCGTCACATCATATATTCATTTGAATCCAACCGCATCGTTAACCCGTAATCCATCTAAACCCACTGTCATGTTGAATTTTCTCCTGGCATATCAGAGATTAAACAGATGTAGCACGCATACTGGAAGGGTGACAAATAGTGCAAATGGTGTTGGTGTGTGGATTGTATCAATGTTTCAGGACATGGATAAACAATATTTTTTATCAATCTTTACCCCAAACATTTATTCTAAAGGACAAAGCCAGTTAAAGGTAAAGACCAGTATTGGAAACGCCCCAATTTCAAAAAATGAAATGGAAGCTCTCATTACCAATCATGTGAAAGAATATGTTTTGACTAATACATGATGATACAAAATTTGCTGAGAAACCGCCTACTAATTCATATATTTGGTAAATTTGTTTCTCTCATGGTCTGTGAGAAAAATAGGGTAGTGTTCATATACATCTTTCTGTGTATAGTGCTTGTAACTTTACGAAGAATGTGCCAAATTTCTTATCATTTTGATGATTCCAGAACCTTGCAGATGCTAGATGCTAGATGCTAGATGATCAAACTTTTCTGACCGATTCCACAATGTTTCTTTCACAATACAATCGCATGACCATAACTGGTCTTTACCTTTTATAAAAGATATGGCCACCAAAGACAAGTTTATTTCCTGATATCTCTGAGAAGGTGGATTTTTCTCTGGATCTTTCCATCAATAATAGCAAATCTATCATTTTCTAGCTCTAGACCAATTCTAAACATGTTAGTCCATTAATTATTGTAGGCAAGCAAAACTCTCACATACCGATACTTTGTAAGAATTAAATCTTGGATTTTATTTCTGTACATTCCTTATCAGCTAACTCAAAAGATTAGCTCTCAATCCAATTATTTAAAAACAGCAAACTAAAGTTTTAAAAATAGCAAGTAAGAGCAATATGAACAGGAATCAAAAGAAATTTAATTGTTAATATATAAAGGCTTCTTCTTCAAAATGCTTCTTGTTCTGTATAAATACAAACATATAAATATTATGAATTGCAACACCAAGTATGGATTCATATTTTGCAGTGTTTTTTCCCCTTTGTGCTTTCGCATGCTCTAAAATTCGCAGCATTCTATATCAAAAATTACAATAAGGAAAGGAAAATTCTTTTTGCACTGGTGAGTTTAAGGTCATTTTGGGAAGAGAAACTGCAACCCACACTTATATCACTGTCCGTTTGTACTTGGCACTCATTACAATTACATATATACCCCTCCCGAATACTCTTCATAATGTGATGGAACGACCCCACTGCGGTAAAAACTGACAGAGCAGACTCCGTGCCTCGTTCATGGGTAAATGGACAGACATGATAGCGATTCAGTACCTCAAAATCACCCACTCGGTCAGGCTGTGTGGTGCATGCATTAAGCAGGTTACATCTAAGGAGGAAGAGTATGGGGGCAAGATGCTCGCAGATAATGTACACTGCTGATGTAGCTACATGCACGTGTAGGGATGCACCAGGTAACCTTGACACTGGAAGCCATTTTCTGTTTCTTTTTTTATATGAACTACTATAATATCATGAGGGATATTTTGTGCTAATAACTTCCGCTTTTAAGATTTTAGTTTTTATTCTGCAATAAATGATGTGTATTTCTCAGAACATACAATATCTCCAAATTAAGAACCCAGTGCACCATTTCAAATCCTTCAGTATTATGTTCTGTAAAGCGCATAGACATACATGTGCTATAAAAAAAACGTTTAGTTTTCATCATTTTCATTATTGTAATTATTATCATTATTGTTATTATTGTTATTATTGTTATTATCATTATCATCATTATTACATTAGATCACATCATTAATTTGTCATCTTTTATGTACGCATGATAATGGCTTTGTATTTCTTAACATTTACTTCCCTCATTTTACATTCACGAGTTGGCACCTCGCCCCTTCAAGTTTTTCAAGTTTGTGTCAAGATATTTGTTTGTTGAAAAATTAGATATCGATGTACATGTCATTTCTTTGAAAATATGTTATCTTATATGGGATAGTTTAATTTGTAAGGATTCAAAAAAGGAGCAATGAAAAGAGGTTATATTTTTTCTGTAAGAGTGAGAATGTATTTCATTAGTAAAGTTTGCTTTTGAGCGTTGTAAATATGCATGAGCATGTTTAGATGAGTGTGGATGAGTGTGTTTAGATGAGTGTGGATGAGCGTGTTTAGATGAGTGTGGATGAGTGTGTTTAGATGAGTGTGGA
>BEXV01001001.1:7548-23534 GCA_003118195.1 Hemicentrotus pulcherrimus
CACCTGTTGTACACATTTTTACATAATAGCAGTGAAGGGATGTTCCTTTGTCTACCTGAGGAACTGTATATTTTGTCCGCTTTCTTTGTCCGTCATGTTCATAGTGATTGCCAAGTCTTTGAGATAGGAATAAAAGCCAGGTGCTCAGTCATGTATGTCAGAAAATATTTAACGATGCATTATCTGATTACTCCTTCCTGTTTATAAAATTAAAGAAAACAGAAGTTATCACTATTTCATACAAAGTTACCAAACTCTGCGGACTTACCATGCTACTAGTTTTACAAAGTTGTCGTTGAGGGCGATACCGGCGCCAGCATCAAACATGCTGGATCGGGTGTCTCCGCGGAAATCTTGAGAGACGACCTGTGGGCGGAATAACATTACATAATAATGACGATTAATATACTTATAGTGCTTGTATCTACCATTGAACAGGCTCTAGGCACTTTAATACATGTACAGTCAAATCTGCTTTAATGACCACCTGTCTACAAAGACCACATCTTTGGTTTCCCTTGAAAATGGTTTCTCATTGAAACATGTACTAAAGGAAACTGAACATAAAGACCCCTGCCTATAAAGACTACTTTTCTTGTCTCCCTAAGGTGGTCTTTATAGACAGGTTTCACTGTATTAGCATCGGCTCTAACTAGGCTACTGCTCACAGCATTCAAGTAATTACTAAATATCGCTTCCTATTTAATACCTGGGTGCAGATAGAGTGTACTTGTGGCCAGATCATGACACCCTCTCTTGTTCATGTATAAAAGGCCTACAAATCCCACAATTGTGATTTCATGATCTCTTAATCATTATAAACTTCAATTACAAACCTTTTAATGATTACATTTTCATAACAAATGTATTTGCAATATCTTTCAAAACGTGCTCCTAAAAAGATCATACAATACGTAGTGGGCTCCAGGTCCTTCGAATACCCATGGTAATGGCTTAGTATTGCAGATGACTCGCAACTTTACAACTAAGGCCTCGATCCCGTTTCACAAAGCCTTTTTTCAATGACAAAAATCTTTAACAAATCTGCTGATAACCAATCAAAAGCAAGGATTTTCAGTAGCTTATTACAACCAGAACGTCAATGACCTAGCGCTCATCCGCATCTCGCAACAACAAATATCGTACATTTTATGTGGTACTCTTTTGAACTGGTCAAAAAATAAAAATTTGATGCCCTAGAAGCAGGGGCGGCCGAGCGACTTCCAAAGTGGGGGGGGGGCACCAACAAAAAAAGGGCACTTTCTGGAAAAAAAGGGCACCTACAGTGGGAAATCTCAAAGCGAAAATATNGCAAAATTGTTAACATTAGTCAAAACATACTCTTTCACATGATTGGTAATAAGAGCTTCCATTTCATCTTTTGACATTGGGGCGTTTCCAATACTGGTCTTTACCTTAACACCCCCTTCTGGCTCCAGAATGAAGAGTCTTGTTTCAACCCTCCTACATTCTCACTCATTGTCTCTCTTGTTTATTACCAGTCATCTCAACCCGAATCAAGAATTAAAAAATAATGGATTCTTTCTAAATACTTCTGTTTTTATTGAGGTTTATCATATCACAGTCACTTGGAGGCTCACACAAACGACACTTTCCAAAGGGGGACAACAATCTCAAGGAAATACTGCACATCAAATCCATCCCTATTAAAAAATGTCAAAACGTCCAATGTTTGAAAGAAAAATCTACAACCCTGGTTGATAATGATGAAACCAACTATAAAATTCAGCGTAATGAAATATATCATCTCTGGATAAAGTTTTTACTTTTAATAAAGCAGTCATGACTGCCAGACTCCTGGAGCCAATGGAAGAGTACAACTTGAAACTTGACATGTTGTTAACAAAAAGTCTTAGATTTTAACAGTTCCTGCGAATTAAAATTTAACATACATTTTCTTTTGAAGAAATTAGTACTAGCACTGTTCAACATGATTTGTTTGATCTCGATCTGTGAATTAAAAGATTGTACATGGAAAAAAAGCTCCTTTAAAAAACTGCAATTTTACTAGCACTGTTCAACTTAAAAAAGTCACTGTACTTTTGAATGTCCATCTGCGTGAGGGAGAAAACTAATATATATTTCATCCTTCTTAAAAATATCCAAAAACTTCTCTGAAGATTGATGACAACTGCTGTTCCGAGACTAGGTCAAACAAAATGCAGCTACACACATCAAATAAGGAAAATCTACACATCAATCTACCCAAGGTTATGAATATAATGCAAGAATTGCAGTAACACCACTGAAACACAAGACAAGCACAAGATGAATTTGGCAGTAGGTATGAAAACTCGATAGTGGTTTAGAGATTCTATCGATCCCACAGACCCTAATTTAAAATGTTATACCGGTACTTTCAATTTTCGATGCTTCCACTGAAGCGTATCCAAGAATTTGAAGTTGTAAATATGTCTAAACCTTGCTTGTTGTGATACATTGTGATATTGGAAGAGCCATAAAGATTCTACATCAAGGGAGGACGTAGCACAAAAACGCCCTGTCCTTACACAATACACATATTGCTTGATCTCTTTACATTGGGCTATGTGTATGATGACCGAGCTTTACAGACACGTTGATATTGATATATGAGTGGGTGAATTAGGAAGGTTTAAACACTGCGAAGTCGTTCGATTATAGGTTTGAGATGAGTAGAACGTCGGCTCATGACTTTGAGGCCATGAACAAGATGAGGTCGATCACGCGGAAACTGTAACCGTACTCGTTGTCGTACCTAGGTAAGCAAACAAACAAAAAGGAAAGACAACATGACAAGGCAGGCTTTACATCTTATATAGACAGCACATTACATGCTCTGGGGGGTGTTTCACAAAGACTGAGATTGATTATCAAAGTGGAACTTGAACTATGGCAGGCCATTTATGCCACTGGTTGCTTTCACCAATCTTGGCATTGGTCTCTCAAGGGGCAAGGTTTCAAATCTACAGGATTTACCTTTTTTGATAGTTCATTTAAGATAAAGAAAAAAATTGCTGAAGTTCTACTGAAGACTTGGGCTTATACTATGGTAAGTAATTTATGGCCCTAAAAACTCTTGAACCAGATGTCAAATTAGAGGAAAAATATCCCCAAAATTAAGATCTTTAAATAATTTCTTTTCTCTTCATTAATAAACAATAAACGAGTTCAATTCTGTAGATTTGTGACCAAGATGTGCATGTCCCTTTGAGGAATGTTGAGAACAATCAGTGGCATTACATCAAGCCATAATTCAAGTCCAACTAGAGCTAGTCGATCTTAATATTTGAGAAGTTTGCGAAACACCCCCCATGGAGTAAATTATTACACAGATATTGACTTGCATACAAGGAAATCAGTGGACTGCCCAAGGCAATGTATTTGCAAGATGGGCTGTCCTTTCACAAAGAGCAAATTACTGACGGAATACTATTGTTGAAAGGAAACCAGAAATCTGAAAGGGTCATCAAATATAAAACTTCAGCGTCTGCCAAGCACAAAGTGATTTATCAAAGAGAGACATGTGTTTTCTATATAGGATTCTAGTGAGCAGTAGAAAACTTGGTTACCAGAAAAGTTCGTTCTGATGTGTAGCAGTAAACCTTGGCATTAAAAAAGAAAAAGATGATGAATAGCGCAATAGTAAGGGGGAGGGGGTGGTTGTCCTACCAAAAACAATGAAAGTCCTGGTATTCACTATGAACATGATGGACAAAGAGAGCGGACAAAATATACAGTTCCTCAGGTAGACAAAGGAACATCCCTTCACTGCTATTATGTAAAAATGTGTAGAACAGGTGAATATGCATGTGACACCTGTTGTACACATTTTTACATAATAGCAGTGAAGGGATGTTCCTTTGTCTACCTGAGGAACTGTATATTTTGTCCGCTTTCTTTGTCCGTCATGTTCATAGTGATTGCCAAGTCTTTGAGATAGGAATAAAAGCCAGGTGCTCAGTCATGTATGTCAGAAAATATTTAACGATGCATTATCTGATTACTCCTTCCTGTTTATAAAATTAAAGAAAACAGAAGTTATCACTATTTCATACAAAGTTACCAAACTCTGCGGACTTACCATGCTACTAGTTTTACAAAGTTGTCGTTGAGGGCGATACCGGCGCCAGCATCAAACATGCTGGATCGGGTGTCTCCGCGGAAATCTTGAGAGACGACCTGTGGGCGGAATAACATTATATAATAATGATAATTAATATACTTATAGTGCAATGTGGAATAAATTTGCATAAATTTGCATAGATAATGAATTTCACGATTCTGTGTAGAAGTTTTAAATTACCCCCTCCTAGTCCTATCATATGAAACAATCAGAATCAAAATCCGTTAAAAAATAACAATTAAGAAGCATATTGAAAACTATGGACGGACGGAAGGACGGACGGACGACGGACGCCATGCCATGGCATAAGCTCATCGGGCCCTTCGGGCCGGATGAGCTAATAAAAACTGTCATTTGTCACTGATTAAAAGTTTTGTGAAACAACCCCCAGGCGCACACACTATGCGATCTGACTACGATCCACTTTCGGAAGATTTTGCAATATAGCATTCAAACATGGAATATACCTGGTCCTCTGTGTATCCTAGATAGCGCCCGAGTGCCTTGGACTCTGACGCATCCTTGACGGTTTTTTTGATGGTGTCGTAGCTAGCAGGCTTCTTCAGACGGACAGTTAGATCAACAACCGAGACGTCGGGGACGGGGACACGGAAGGCCATGCCGGTTAGTTTCCTGGAAAAGACGTGATAAATGATACATAGTAGTAAAAATCAATCACACATTATTGCGCTTAATACTAAAACTGTTCTTGTTTTAAGAATTCTCAGAATGTATGTAGTACAGTCAAACCTGTCTATGGCGACCGCCCGAGGGAAACACAAAAATTGGTCTTTGTCGACAGGTTCCTTTAGTACATGTTTCAATGAGAAACCATTTTCAAGGGAAACAAAAAATGTGATTGTTGTAGACAGGTGGTCACAATAGATGGTTTGACTGTACAACCCCGGTCTTCGGAATCAATTGCTTATCCGCATCTGATAGTGCACACGCTCCCCTCCCCAAGGAGAATTCTGGCCAGGTGCCATTTTACAAGCGTACGCATGCCTATCCAAACACATCAACGATCTCATCCTACCGGATACCCATTTAACATCTCGGTGGTGAGTGGCAAATGTAGATTAATTCCTTGCCAAAGGACATTAGTGTCACAGCGGGACTCAACCGCAAACCATGTGATCCATCCAATAAGTGTCAAATTCCCCCATAAGAACTTGTAAGTCACACCTTTGCGTATTTGGTTTGCGTATTGCTGCGAACTTATGGCAAGCCGTTTTAACATTTTTTCCTATTTCTTGACAATAAGAAATGTTTTTCTGTTGTAAAGCAATGGTAATTCTTGATATCAAGAATTAATTTCTTGATAGCATTTCTTGATTGATTTCAAGAAATAGGAATAATTGTTAAAATCGCTTGCCATAAAAAATGCAGCAATACACAAGCCAAGTACACAACGGTGTGACCGAGGCATTACACATGAAGACGTGAAATTCATGGCAAGGGAGGAAGGGGTTAGGTTCCTTACCCATTGAGTTCTGGGATGACCTTTCCAACAGCCTTAGCAGCACCAGTCGACGCGGGGATGATGTTCTGAGCAGCACCACGACCATCACGCCATTTCTGCAAAGAAGTGGAGGAATGAATAAGTTTGTTTTCCCTTCATGGGCTTGGCATTACTTTACATATTTTTTTAGTTATCACTTACCTTATCAATATCAACTTCATCATGATCATGATTATTATCATTACCACCATCAGCCAAAACAATCATCATCCTCAACATCATCTGCAGCACCATCACAAGCATCATCACAACCACCACCACCATCAACATCATCATTAGCTCGCAGAGATGTTTCAGGATTAGGATGTTAAGAGTAGACTGCCTACCTTTGCGCTGGGTCCATCAACGGTCTTCTGGGTGGCGGTGTAAGCATGTATGGTGGTCATGAGACCTTCTTCGATGCCAAAGTTATCGTTGATGACCTTTGCCAAGGGAGCCAAGCAGTTGGTGGTACAGGATGCATTACTGGATAACGATTTCACATTTATCATTAAATAATATTACCATCAAAAAATTATATAATCATAAATCACTATAATTTTCATAACAGTAATAATAAGCCATTAGTTCTGATTTCTGTGTTGTAGAAACATTTTATCAACCTAGAGAAGGAACAGCAGTGACACATTAAAAATGACCAACACGGCCAATTATTCAGTCAATGCACCGTTTTGACGCAGAACAATTATTTTCTTCTTGAGCCAAGGACATTTCTTAATTTCCACTCATTTGGGCGATTTTTCTCATATTCCCCGATTGGAAAATAGAGAACCCATTTCCAGGTTTTCTCTGATTTTACTGATAACTGGGAATCATGTTTACTTTTTTTGTAAATATGACTTTTTCAATTTAAATAAAACAAAATCAACCAACCTGACAATATTCATGCTTGCTGCTTCGTACTTGTCTTCGTTGACACCCATAACAAACATGGGTGCATCGGCCGACGGAGCAGAGATGATCACCTTCTTGGCTCCACCGCGCATATGAGCCGAAGCCTTGTCGATGGTTGTGAATACCCCGGTAGACTCGACCACGTACTCGGCTCCATTTTCACCCCATGGAATCTCAGATGGATTCATTNAAGATAATTTCAAGTTTCATGAGAATGGAAAATGGACACTTATTGTAAAGGAAAATGGGAACATGTCGAAGGAAAAGGGGCACGTGTCAAAATAAAAAGGGCATTCCTCAGAGGTAAAAAGTGGGAAGGGGCACTTTTACTAAGTAATAAGGGCACTTGTCAAAGTAAAAGGGGCATTTTTCCTATGTAAAAGGGGCACTTCTTTCAAAATAAAAGGGCACTTTTCGGGTGTCTGAAAAAGTGGGGGGGCACTGTGCCCCCCCTGCCCCCCCGGGAGGGCCGCCTCTGCCTAGAAGGGACACAATTTCATTTAGCTGTACAAGATTAAATAGAAACTAAAGGAAATGGAATGAAAATTGGTTGAAAAATGTATAGCAAACCAAATCAGTCAAGAAATGAGGGAGAAGAAGCAATTTTTGTTTTTTTCTGGAATAAATTTGCATTAATTACCATAATTAATTAATGGAGAAAAATTTCAAAATTCTGCGTAAAGGTAAAGTGTACCAAATTTAGCTCTACCAGATAAGGCAAACCAAATCAAAAATCGGTCAAGAAATGAGGGAGAAGAAGGAATTTTTGTTATTTTTGGAATAAATTTTCATAAATTACCATAATTAATTAATGGAGAACAATTTCCAAATTCTGTGTAGAAGTTTAGTGTACCAATTTAAGCTATACCAGATAAAGCAAACCAAATCAAAATCGGTTGAGAAATGAAGAAGCAGCATTTTTTGTGATTTTAAATAGATTTGCATAAATTAGCATAGATAATGAATTTCACGATTCTGTGTAAAAGTTTGAAATCTCCCTCCTAGCCCTATCATATGAAACAATCAGAATCAAAATCGATTGAAAAATAACAAAGAAGAAGCATTTTGAAAACTGTGGACAGACGGAAGGACGGACGGACGACGGACGCCACGCCATGGCATAAGCTCATCTGGCCCCTTGCGCCGGATGAGCTAATGAAAACTGTCATTTGTCACTGATTAAAAGTTTTGTGAAACAACCCCCAGGCGCACACACTATGCGATCTGACTACGATCCACTTTTGGAAGATTTTGCAATAAAGCATTCAAACATGGAATATACCTGGTCCTCTGTGTATCCTAGATAGCGCCCGAGTGCCTTGGACTCTGACGCATCCTTGACGGTTTTTTTGATGGTGTCGTAGCTAGCAGGCTTCTTCAGACGGACAGTTAGATCAACAACCGAGACGTCGGGGACGGGGACACGGAAGGCCATGCCGGTTAGTTTCCTGGAAAAGACGTGATAAATGATACATAGTAGTAAAAATCAATCACATATGTATTGCGCTTAATACTAAAAATGTTCCTTTTTCTAAGAATTCTCAGAATGTATGTAGTACAGTCAAACCTGTCTATGGGGACCGCCCAAGGGAAACACAAAAAGTGTCTTTGTCAACAGGTTCCTTTAGTACATGTTTCCATGAGAAACCATTTTCAAGGAAAACAAAAAATGTGGTTGTAGACAGGTGGTCACAAAAGCAGGTTTGACTGTACAACCCCAGTCTTCGGATTCAATTGCTTATCCGCATCTGATAGCGCACACACTCCCCTCCCCAAGGAGAATTCCGGCCAGGTGCCATTTTACAAGCGTACGCATGCCTATCAAAAAACATTAACGATCTCATCCTACCGGGTACCCATTTAACATCTGGGTGGTGAGTGGCAAATGTAGATTAATGCCTTGCCAAAGTGTCACATTAGTGTCACAGCGGGAGTCGAACTGAGCCCATGTGATCCACCCACCTGATAAGTGTCAAATTCCCCATGAGAACCCATGCTTAGGTGATTGACAAAATCTGTTATCAGGCGAATACCCGAACGGTGTTAAATCCCCAAATGCCTCAGTCACACCATTGCGTATTTGGCTTGCGTATTGCTGCATATTTATGGCAAGCCGGCAAGGTGTGACTGAGGCATTACACATGAAGACGTGAAATTCATGGCAAGGGAGGAAGGGGTTAGGTTCCTTACCCATTGAGTTCTGGGATGACCTTTCCAACAGCCTTAGCAGCACCAGTCGACGCGGGGATGATGTTCTGAGCAGCACCACGACCATCACGCCATTTCTGCAAAGAAGTGGAGGAATGAATAAGTTTGTTTTCCCTTCATGGGCTTGGCATTACTTTACATATTTTTTTAGTTATCACTTACCTTATCAATATCAACTTCATCATGATCATGATTATTATCATTACCACCATCAGCCAAAACAATCATCATCCTCAACATCATCTGCAGCACCATCACAAGCATCATCACAACCACCACCACCATCAACATCATCATTAGCTCGCAGAGATGTTTCAGGATTAGGATGTTAAGAGTAGACTGCCTACCTTTGCGCTGGGTCCATCAACTGTCTTCTGTGTGGCGGTGTAAGCATGTATGGTGGTCATGAGACCTTCTTCGATGCCAAAGTTATCATTGATGACCTTTGCCAAGGGAGCCAAGCAGTTGGTGGTACAGGATGCATTACTGGATAACGATTTCACATTTATCATTAAATAATATTACCATCAAATAATTATATAATCATAAATCACTATAATTTTCATAACAGTAATAATAAGCCATTAGTTCTGATTTCTGTGTTGTAGAAACATTTTATCAACCTAGAGAAGGAACAGCAGTGACACATTAAAAATGACCAACACGGCCAATTATTCAGTCAATGCACCGTTTTGACGCAGAACAATTATTTTCTTCTTGAGCCAAGGACATTTCTTAATTTCCACTCATTTGGGCGATTTTTCTCATATTCCCCGATTGGAAAATAGAGAACCCATTTCCAGGTTTTCTCTGATTTTACTGATAACTGGGAATCATGTTTACTTTTCTTTGTAAATATGACTTTTTCAATTTAAATAAAACAAAATCAACCAACCTGACAATATTCATGCTTGCTGCTTCGTACTTGTCTTCGTTGACACCCATAACAAACATGGGTGCATCGGCCGACGGAGCGGAGATGATCACCTTCTTGGCTCCACCGCGCATATGAGCCGAGGCCTTGTCGATGGTTGTGAATACCCCGGTAGACTCGACCACGTACTCGGCTCCATTTTCACCCCATGGAATCTCAGATGGATTCATCCTATTCAAGAATTAAAGAGATGGTGGAGTGAGTCCTCGATAAGATGAAAAAGATATTATTGTGAGCTTTGTCATTCCTTGGAAGATCATTGCAGGGCTCGAATTACCCACCGGCAATCGGCAATTTGCTGCCATGCCCTTCTCACTGGCCGGAATGCCCTTTTCAAAATCAAACCGTTCACGGCCACAATATTTTAATCCACAAAAGTTTTGCCGACATTACAGCGATCGTAAGTCAACCCCGACGTGTAATGTTAAAAAAAGATAACATATAAATAATTCCACTTTGGGCTTAGTGCCCCCTAGGATAGATTTGTGCCCCTTTCAGTGGATTTGTGCCCTCTCAAAAAAGTGGCCTTGACCCAAATTTGATGTAATTCGAGGCCTGCATTGTAAAAAAAGTTCTCCAGAGAGGAATGCTCTTCAAGTGCCCTTCTGTTAACATATTACAAGAAATTGTTGAAAAGGTTTCTGTTTTCATGTGCAGTTTAATGTGATATTCAGCAAAATGGGGTCGGTTTCTACTTTCCCGGAAATGGATGTGAGCTTAACGTAAATTTATCTATTCAATAGCTTTCATAAACATTATTATTATCATTACTATAATCATCCACTTACTGTTGGAATACTTTGATCTTCTTTCCATTGACAATCAAGTTCCCGGATTCGCACTTGACATCGCCCTTGAATTGTCCGTGTGTGGAGTCGTACTTGAACATGTAGACCTAAGCAAAGTACAGAAAGATACAGAGTTAGTCTTAGATCTAGCTGTAAGATCAAATTAGCAATTGCTGGAACCACACTTTTGTCCATCTATATAATACATGTAGAAAGACAAAACAGAAACTGATGAAAAAAACACCCAAATTCTACCAGATTCTAATTTTTTTTCAATGGATTCTTCATACTTTGTGGAACCATATGGATTGTGGAAAGTACTCCAGAGCCAAAAGCTCAAGAACATTTCAGGAAAGAAAGAAAGAGAAATCTCAAAGTGTAGACAATACCAACATGGCACTAGATAAAGATGGATCATAAATATCAAACTCTAAATGTGTTAAAATTATTATTACACGCATGTTTATCCTATCGTTATAACAACAACTGTATGCGAAGTCCTGAAATATGGCACTCTAAATTCCTTTGAGGATGCTACCTTTCATTCAATACCTTCATTACATGTAATCAAAGCCAAAAAATATATCATTGATTTACATCTTATTAACATTCTTAAACGCTGCCTAAATCTCTTCCAGAATGCTTGATTATTCACTCAATGGCCCAAAGTCACTCGAGAGGTTTTTCCTATATTTAACTGACTGTTTCAAATTTGCTTTGTTTCATGTTAATTCTCAAATGTATAAAGAGTAACCAACAGCTCAGCCCGAGAGGGTCACCTTACAAAGTAAAAACAGATTTTCAAAGTCATTTTACATTATAATATTCAAATGAAAAATAATGTAACATACCCATTTAGTATAACAGAATGATGAATCTAAATATTACAGCAAGTTATTTCAAAGTTATCAAGAGCTTGACGTACTGCATCGTTTAGCAAACTAAAGAGCTTATGAAAGGTATAAGAGGGCGTAGACCTCCATATAAGCGTAATGCGTGCGTGAATGTTCTAATGTGCAATTGGAGTGCAATAAAATATAGTTTACGTCTGCTTTTTTTTTAAAGTCTGTGGTGAAGGTTTAAACCTAGATTTTGACCATGGGGTGAATTAAACCTCCTCCACAAATGTGGGCCAATACTTCCCCTACTTTTTTTTATGTTCTTACCATGTATTCAAGGTCAATGAATGGATCATTGACTGCCACCACCTGAACGTCGGGGTTCTCGAGTGCTGCCCTCAGGGTCAGACGACCGATACGGCCAAATCTAAGGAGAGAAAATGAAAATGATTTTAACGACAAGGTTTCATTTACATTTGTAGATGTAATAGAAACTTATTGTGAAGGGAGTGCAACTTCAAGTAACGTGAAAGAAAATATAGAGAAGAGAGATGGAGAAGATAGAAAAATAGAAGTGAAGGTGAGATAAATTAAACATGGATTCAACAAAGTAGGATTCATAAAGAGACAAGCACCGGTACATACAACTGCATACCTGTAATTGGAATTTGCAAGCACAAAATTGGATTACCGTATGCATTGCTGGAGTGAACAACTTTAACATGGCAATTAAAATTAAATTAAACAGGAGGGGGCATTTTTTCTTTTCTTCTTAATTATGATACAATGAGTATAATCTTTTGTTAACCCTTGAAAAAATTATTGGAAAGGGCGTTTTGCGTGTGGTCACTGGGCATGTGGTCAAGGATCACACTGTCGAAGGAAATGAAATACAGTCGGGGCTCAGAAGATCATTTCCATGCCAAAGTATCCAGGAAAATAATTGCATTAACCGAATACCAGGGATGCATCCAGCTTCACGATTCTGAAACCTCACAGTATTTCACCAATTATCATTCATACCCTTACCACGTTTTGTAAATTTTTGATTTCGTGAAAAAATGATTTGTTCCAATTTATGTTTCTTGAGTATGTGACATTATCAAAGTTTACATCTAAAAGTATTCCACAAAGGCTCTAATTCAACCAGTCTACCTTTCATTCTTGAGTTACGAAAAACACAAAAAAATATCAAATTTACAAGGGGTATGAATAATTCAGGTGTTAACTGTATGAGCTACATGCTGAAGTTTTTCCAATCACTTCCACACAGTTTCTTTCACAATGCAATCATATCACCAGAACTGAAGTTTATCTTCAAAGTTAAGAGACCCTGTACTTACCCATTGATGCCAACCTGAATAACCATGGTGGTTGAGTAGTAGTGGTTTGTGGGTTATGAGAGATTGATGAAGTGATGATCTGAAAAATAAAAAGAAGACAAGAGAATATCTGTCAACATAGATAATTGTTAAAGTTTTAAAGTTGGAAATAATGAAAAGGTAAAAGGCTAGTATGACTTGAGATCTGTTTTAAAATGCTGTTAATAGTTGACAAGTAACTGATCAATGAACATCATCCAGGGAAATAGATTAATTACACACACTATACAAATGAACACTTTCATGGTATCAAAATATACAAAGCTTTTAAAGGAGCTACACAAAGAAAATTTACTAAAAACTGATAATTAGAACAAATTACATATGGATGGAAAGATTTTCTCTTGAAAAACACGAATAATTTGCTGAGAAATCATATAGATATCGTGGAGAGGCGTAAAATGCAATTTTTCAAGACCCTTCTTAAACCCCCAAGCGCCCCCGAACGTAAGCCAAACACACGAGCGTAGCGAGCTCTGAATAGTGAGGTCACACCCTGGACAAACAGCTCGGTACCGGCTGCTAGCTTCCGCTTAGTCCGTCTAGCTGCAGACCAAGCGGAAGCTAGCAGCCTTTTTTTAACAGCCGTGTCCAGGGTGTGACGTCACACGAAGAACTACGACAAAATACGAAAAAATACGAATAGGCAGTAAATCTGGATCTCAAAACTAACATTTTTGAAAGTTGATTTCTGCGGGCCCAAAACATATTTTGAAGAGGAAATTTGTTGTAATTGATCAGTAAGGCTTTCCCTTCGCAATGATATGAATTTTGCATCAATTCAAAACACTTTTGCTTCTTGGTGTGAATCCTTTAATGAATAGTCAGGGAATAACATCACAACACATGCAAAAGTTGTCTCCAACAGAAAGATCTCTCAAGTTTTTGATTTGATAATTGCGACTGCATCTCCTTTACATGCCCCTGCCCTACATCCAGTTAAGGAAAAGGATGGAATTATTCTTTGATTATCATGATGAAAACATAAAGCCTATAATTACATGAACAAAGTCATATCAGTTGCCCAAATACTTGCTAAACCTTTCAATGCTCTTCTGAAAATGTAGTTTTTGCTGAAAAGAATTCGGTTATTGGACCATCCTTTTGTAGATGAGTTGAATATTAGAAGCTGGTGCTTTGGGGGCTAATGGTCACACCTCTGGTCTGCACAAAGACTCGGGATGGTATAAATAAGGGTGCGTTTAAGCTTTTGAAGCTAGAGTCACAAACGTGAATCACAAATCAAAACACTGTACCTAAACACTGTTAAAAAAACATGGTTCCTGCGGGAGAGCGTTTAAGCGATTTTACATCAACACTGATTCTTGCTCATTTCAAGCCCAGCCACTGCGTATCACACTGTGCAGTTTGACCCAGGAAGTATAGGTCAATTTCGTCACGTGTTTTCTGTCTGTGTTTACGGTCAACTATCGGCCACACCGGAACAGACCACAATAATGACGTCGTAGAATCATGATTGAATCTCCGTTCGTTCAAGCGAATTTTAGCGACCGTGATTCTGCAGAATCTCGATACAAAACGCATCTTTTTCAGCGTTTCATGTTTAAGTTTTTAAACATGTTTATTTTTATGACCAACAAAAAATTCCTTTAACGCAATCGTGTTTTAAACTAAAAGTCTTTGAAAACCGTAATTCTAGGGTGAAAAAGTGTTGATTGAACGCACCCTAATACACACTAGTCACATCAACAAGACCAGAACTACATGTAGATGGATAACAATGGCCTTTTTCAAAAAACTTGTTATCAATAAATGAACTCATAATAATTTTTATAAGCTACTTAAATCGTGTCATTAAATTGGCTGAGAGCAAATTTGTCATCAAAATTTAGCATTCATAAATGAAAACAAGGCCCTGATTGAACATAGAATTGAATTATTTACCCTAAATGGCAAAAAATCAGTCAGTTTTTAATTCAATGTGTAGTTGGTTTGGCATTGTGACCGAGGTATCATCGCAAGTTGTACCTTTCCGATGGCAATTTTAAAGTGGGTCCCTAGATGTAAACATCCAGATGATCTGATTAATACTCGTCTGCTAAAAAGCACACACCTAATGCCACGTCACATGTCATATCATCTGGCTACACTGCACAGATTGTTTGAACAAAACAGACCATGTTTGGTGAAACGCAAACACAATTACAAACGCCCCGTGCATTTCAAAGGACTGAGAACTAATGAAGCATAAACACACTTTCAGAAAATTCTCTTTACAATAGGCCTGGACCATCGATTTGTACAAGCATGTGTATATTATGTGCAAGATATTACAGGGTACCTTCTAAAATAAAAATCCACAAATAAAAAATTGTTAAATTGGCCATTAGCCAATCATAGATTGTCATCAAATATCTATGAAGCCTTGTTCAGATACGAGGTGGTACACAGGCATTTTTAAAAATGATGATATAAAGTGTAATACAGTTCTATAAACACAGAGCTTATTAGTGAATATGCAGAACACGTTTGTTGTACACAGAAACGTGGCAGAAGCCTGAAACAGCAGTTTTTTGCGGCGGTTGAAAGTACAAGTCCACTTCAAAATAAGGTACTTTCAATAGAACCAGAAAAATCAGACAAACCAATCAAAAAAAGTTTGAGCAGAATCGGTTAATTAATAAGGAAGTTATGAATTTTTGAAAAAGTACAGGTATGTAAAACTATGGAAAAAGTGAAATCACTACACAAATTGCCAATTTGATTATCAGTTTGTGACATCATGTCCTCACTATATATCAAATGTTTCACCAGTATATAGTTTAATCCCATTAATATCCAATTTTCTCCCAAAGAACCTCATTTCTTCACACCAGCATCCAAGTTAGATTGATGGTAATACATGTATGTTATTGTGTGGATGCACTGGATGTACTAAAATAGAGTTATTTCATTCTCAATTAAATCATGGAAAATGTGAAATTTGATAAACTATTTATTTAAAAATCAATAATTATGAATAAACAATATTGAGAAATCTAAAAAAAAATAGTTTGGCATATACATGTAAGATGCAAGCTAGTAGCTACATGTACATGTATTCATTGTGTTATATCCTGTGTACAACTATTTTTCCAGAATTTTGCATGTATGTGTTTAATTCTACTTGAGCAGTCTACGGTACCAATACCCTGCTATCAATGAAGATGCGACTACGTGCACCACACCGCACATCCACTAGACAGACAGCCAAGACAACTCTGCACCTTTGTCATGTAATGAGTTTATTTTGCCTTCAATCTATCCAGCACATGTATGTTCATGGTAGTCTT
>BEXV01001001.1:41700-59004 GCA_003118195.1 Hemicentrotus pulcherrimus
TTCGCCTGACGGTTTTCATAACACTACAGTCTATTGGGGAAAACGAGTGTGGTAAAACCGGTCACTCAAAGATTTTTACTTTTTTGAGGCACTTCTTGATCATTTTGAAGAGCATTTTTTTTAGGGCTTCAATATTACACCATATCACAGACACTGATTACACGTAGGGCCATGTATCTCAGATTTAACATTGTTAAACAATCCCTTTAACATTGAAGATACTAGCATCTACATGTGAAGATCCTCTACCGGTAGTCAAATCGCCAGAGCTTGAAAGTCTCTTTAAGTCAGAATAATTCTTGAACAAAGATAAACACAGAAATAGAATGTACCTGTCCAGATTTGACCAGAAAGTGAAGGCTAAGTTGATTTCTACGATTTTGAAAAGGTCAAATTAGTTTCAAATCTATAATCAGTTCCATGATATGCCTACTTTGTTGATATTGTGTAATAGAGAAACAGTTTTAAAAATCCACTAATCTTGATGTTAATCTGTGTGGGATGATTAGCAATATCTCTTACCTCAGGGGTAGTTACTCTTTAAAAATACAACTGAATAGTTGCCCTCTGTAAAGCCAGAGTGCAGTTTAATCACAAAAATACATTCAAATTCAGATGTATATAGTACTAATTGATGTGAATAACCTTTCATTCTCAAATTGCTATAATAAGATTTAATCAATAATTAGATAGAGTAGCCAATAGCCATCCATAGCCTACCATTGTGTAGTAATTCTCCTGAATGGCAGTTACATTAATGGAATTATCCTGCCAAAATATGGATTTTTCTGGGTACAGTATCACTAAAACAATTAAATTGAGTGTGATATATGACCATGGATAGCGATAAGCCTTTCCCCATGAATGGACAATATCTCTATCAGTCAATGGGCAATCAATTGTCCTTTAATGAAATGTAGTCTTCCAATCAGACCCTATAGTGGTTGTGAGGCTTATAATACCTCCTTAATTGATCTTTTGAGCACTTAATCACATTCTCATTGTATGAAAGGCAAAGCAGCAATTTCAATTGATTACAAGCAAAGTTTTGAATAGATTAAATTCTAGAATGGAAATACATTGATTGAGTCTTGATAAAAAAAAACACTTTTCACCAAAAACTTACTGGTATATGGTATTGTGTTGAGCGAACAAAGGGATGGCATATACATGTATACTATTGCACATGCAAACAGGAATTCTGCAACATTCATGGGGCGGGGGGGGGGGGGGNGGGGGGGGGGGGGGTTCAACAAAAATAGCTAATCTTGATAGTTCCAGAATAAATCACAGAAAGATCACAGGTCTGGTAAAAAATAGGCTTTTGATCTCCATTGATACAAAAAGATTCAATTTATATGGGATACATAGAAGAAGAAAAAAATGTATCTAAAACCTAAAATCATCCCATTGGTCTTTCCTCCTAATATGATGGTCTGAGGGCCTTAAATATATATATATATACATGTATATACCCTATAAGACACAAAACAATATGAGTGACATAATTATAATTAAAATTTATAATTCCCCCTTTGGTCCTGGCCCCCACTGGTCTGATAAAGTTTTCACGTAGTGTAGTACGTAGTACCAACAGGATTCTACTAGTAGATCCCAAAGAGGTGTCAAGAGAAGGGCAGACTTAAATGTGGTGATAGATTGGAGGCATATTGCTGAAAGTGTGGGGGTAACTCTAAACCCCCTGGATGAAAGCCATGTGAGGGGAAAGATTTAATCATGCATGACCTTCAACCTCAACATGAATGGAATTGAATTGCTGTATGTTACAAGTTACAACACAGAGGATGAAACATGAGAATAGTCATTAGAAATGACTGAATAACCTGGTTTGACTACCCTAATCAAATCTTTTAGTTAGTAATGCGTGACATCTTTCATATTCCAGCAGGAATTTTCTAATTATTCCAAATGAAGTTGAATACCGGTAAGTGGGATTAAAGTGATTTATAAGAAGGCAAGTTTGATATAATGAAGGTTAGCACTTACTCATGTGCAATTTAAAGAAAATACATGTAATTGTGCTTATAGGATGATGCTTATTTGCAGGAAAATACAAAACCAAACCATATTTGAATCTGTTACCTTTCTCACTCAATCACTTGGCCTGTGAACATGAATCAAAGGTGAAGGTGGCGATAACATCGCTTTCGATCCTATCGATGCCATCACGAAACAAGTTGCAATTCTAGAAAGCCGTCACGTTTCTATATTACAGTTCCTGCTCATTGATTCTGATCATATTTCATTAGACCCTGAAAGCCTGGTCGTCGATAACAATCCCTATCCTGCCAAAAGGCGAGAAACAACTAAAGGACAACAGCGCTTTGGGGGGAACTCGCCAATTGCATCCATTGTTACTTTATTAAACGGAGCATAATGAGGGAGTAAATATTACAGACAGGAGCTATTCGACTGAAGGACATGTTGACAAGAGGAGTGTGTGCTCGTGGGAAAGAAAGAGATGAGCTGAGAGATGGTCATAATCTGTGCCCAGAATATTAAAGAGATTCAACAAATGATTCCAGAGTTTGTGACATCACAATGACATAGAGCCTGATGCCTCCGTTAGCTGAACGTGCTGCATGAAGTAAATTGAGGAGATGCTCGACCTACCAGGTGTGGTGTTGTTTCAGAAGGGATACAGGTTTGGTAGCAAGTGTCACTCAAATCATCGCTATCTCCCAAGCGACCTGTTCAGAAGAAGCTTTCCATTTTCCTTGGAGCACATACATAATTATGTAAAAGGAACCATGGAGAATACGTTTATGTAGTCAAAGACTGATTTCCCCGTTCTGAGCCTCTTACTCCTGGAGCATAGATTTGACAGTGATATCATGGAGGGCATTAATGACTTTGATTCGTTCAGTGAATCAAGTCCATTGATATCAGGTTATAACAGCATTTGTAAATGTTGAAGACAATGGCATATTAGCAACATTATCATATACCAAAATAAAATATAACTATGGAGGACACCCTCTACTGCCAAAGTCTGGACAGAATCTCTGCTGTGTAAAGAGAGAGAATGCCACTGTTCACCATTTGCCTAACAATGATTGTAAGTACATATACATTACAATGGGTTATCTTTTTCTCTCTCCATACAATTGCTTATTTTTCACATTGTCAAAGGTTTGCCTGCCAAAGCGAGCACCTCTCTTGCATCGGAATTGCAATAACCATGGGAGTGCTGTACAAAAATATACTTTACAACTAGACGTAGCATTCTTAGCAACTTCAATTTGTTTGTGCAAGCAGATTGTAATAATTTGTATTTTGCTTTTCATTACACGACTGGATATTTGAACTAGCAAATCATTACAATAGATTGCTTACCATCTAGACAAGTGTAATTTGTGATGCTTGTAAACAATAGTACTATTTAAAAGCAGAATATTATAATAGTTTGCATTTTGCTTTCCATCCAGGAATTACAGGCAATTGTAATTTAAAGTAACGTTTTAAATTATATTATATATTTAAAGTTTTAACCAGCAGCATATAACTGTTTGTATGTCATTTGAATCTTTGCAAAATTTATTCTAAATACAGATTAAATTAATCTATATAAAGTGCATGTATTGCATTTTTTATAATTTCTATAAACTTGAATTGTTTAAACAAATATTTTTTTCCAAATAGTGTCGACAAATTAATCATGTCTTTTGGGGGATCTGTTTTTTATTGATTGAAATCTGAAAACAATAAAAACAATCAAATAACAGCAGAATCAAGCATGAATGGGAGAAAAATAAATTAAAAAGATAAATAAACAAATAAAATTGCAGCACATATCAAAAGTAAAGCAGTTTGAACCACAAGTTATTACAAGTGAAAAATCCATTTACAAAAATTTAATAGTCAAATTCAACATTCCTTTTTCCCATTTGTTATTTGTTTTCTTTGTTAGTATTGACTGTAATTCCTGTCTTTCTCTATATTGGTATTTTCATTTTCATGGTCCAACCCTTATAATTCATTCATCGCATGGCAAAGTGCAAACAAAACTCTATGTACCGGTAATTAAACACTGCGCAACTATATTCTACCAATTAACAGTACAGGTAGGTATGTTTTAATCTTGCTTCCAGGCAATTTTCCCATCTCTCCCTTTCAATATAATACATGAACATATTTTAAGATTAAGTTTACAAGAAGAATTTTTTTAAACCAGAGCTTAAACTTGCTCAAAAATTGCTTTCTTATGAAATCAATGCTGTAAATATATTGTATATACTTCATGTAGAAGCTAGTCTACAGGCTTTCTTCCAGACCCTATGTTACACACTTTGACTGATAACAGATTTTGACCCAAAAGGCATCAACTTTTGAAATAGATGGGACTGAGATCGTTTGTATACTAAAATTTATCATAATTATAGAGGAACAATTAAAATCCACTCTGCAAAAATGCCTGACACATGTACATGTACAGTATATCCAATTATGATTTATTTTTCCTCTGTCTCTGCCCCTCTTTCATCCTTTCTCTCTAAAAAAAGATACTAACCGATTTGGTCGATATCACCCAAATTCAATTTCCTCTCTAAATAAATCTTATTTTATGAGTTTCATCGCTTGACATGACATGTAAGTTGCCACCTGAACTAATCTTTGACCTTGGCAATGTTGTTGCAAATCGACACCGACATGTTACTTTCATCATTCATGAATTCTTATGTCTCATGAATATGCATCAATATGTTAATCACATTATAAATCTGTATGGCAGTTCAAATTTCAAAGGATGATAAACCAGTCTCCAAGCTGTAATATCGTTCAGATGATATGGAAAACAAAGGAGTGTTAGATTACTAGATTTCTCCCTTTTCTGCCTATTTTCAATAAAGGGATGGGATTTTTGTTTTTCATTAATTAAAATCCTTTATCTAATTCATCAAGATGCAATCTCTTTATCTGGTTACATAAACCTAATCTCATTTGAAATATATCGAATATACAAGCACATATTTGTATCTTATCATTGTGGCTTTGCCATAACACAAGTTACAATTACAGTGTATACCATATCATCTCACTCCTGAAATCTTATCCCCAAATGCCAAATTGTTGGATGTCCCGTTAGATTTACTTTTAAGCTCAACGGCAGTTGATCTACAAGTTCCGCATAAAAAGTTGGTAAATATCGTTAGCTATCCGGCTTCTGCCAATCTTTGCTCAACTTCTTAACTCGTTGCCATGCAACGCAACGCTTGAATTCAAGAATCTGCTGGGGGCCGCGTGGGTACCGCCTCCCATAAATCGACCTTTGACCCCACGATTCGTCGATCATCGTCGCCTCGATTCGATGCACTCGACTCACGTAGATTTTTTTCTTGGAGTGCAAAGAGCGTGGGAAAGGGGGACGACACGCCGGTGTTTTTTGGTCGATACCTCAAGTGTACAGACAGATATTCGTCAAGCATTTTGTTCATCAGATTACAATCTTTAGAACAGATATTTCTAGTCCTCTTCACGATCATATTTGTGTGGATTTTTCGATTTATTAGTCAGCATAGTCTTTTGTCTCCTAACGGGCTGCTGGCAATTTCTTCCCCGCAACTTCCCGGCTTGTTGACGTACCGGATATCGGACAGCTGCTCGCATCTGTTTTCCACAGAGGTTCAACTTAATGGTCGTGATTTTGACCGGTATTTATCTGTAGTTTGCAAGTCACTATGTCCAAATGAACATTTGATTTTGCCTTCTTTGGTCAGTGTGGATCAATTTTGAACTGCCAGAGGATAATCGAGAGGTGAAAATGTCTGATAAAGAAGAACGGCTTGAAAGAGTGATTCAGGTAAACATGTCTGCTAATTTTAGTACGTGGTCCCGGTAGTACATTTTTGCGTGTGTGTTCATCTCTGTTTGATGATCGACGAATAAGAAAGTGATACACGAGCCAACAAAATTATATGGTGAGGGAGGAGGACCAAAATCGTTTATCTTTGACAATGTTTGAAAATGAAAATGGTCAAGAAGGTGTGATCTACTTGCTGTAATGACTGAAAGGGTACATTTTATTCAAACTAAGTTAACTTGTAGACAAGTTGTAAATGTCATAAAAATTAACGACCCTATTTGGCATTAAAAATGTTTGAAAATTGAGGTTCCAGTATCCTTTGAAATACATTTAAGACTAAGTTACAGCTTCAAACTTCAAGACAGCATGAGGCTTGTGCAAACTATAGTTACTTGTTTTTAAGAATTGAATAAATTGAAGTCATTTGGACTGACTAGTCTAACTAGTTAGTTAAATGTTCCTACCTTATTTTCTTTGTATACATGTAGATGAAAGTTAGTTGTAATTGAAACTGAGCCAAAATCTTGTGCATTTTGTTAGATCTACATGTACATGTATGATCTATCCATAAAATTTAAACGGAACAAAATGAAGTTGTTGAAGCAATTTAGCCTACCATTTCATTCCCTCGTAGGAGAAAAGTACAGCTATGGAACATAAGGAATTTTCTTCAAATGTTTCCAAATATTTAAAGAGATGCCAACCAGTATGATTTTATCATATTAAGATTTAAGTACGATAAAAGAAGTGAAATATGATACTGCCTCTTGAAAATACGTTTTTTCTTCTTTCAAAAAAAAGAAAGAAAGATGGAATCGCATAGAAACTTGTACAAGTAACCCCGCCTAACCCTGACGAAAACATTGTTAAATGAGCCTACATGAGTGGGAAATACACAGAATCAGCAGCTTTACATTTTTCTCTTTAAATGTTTAATGAAAGAGCAAACATTTGACTTGCCCATTCTTACCAATAAATAATTTCTCTGACATTTGACTGGACGTGACCTTTCTCTCACGAAGCTGATCTTTTAGGATTTTCAGTCTGTTTTGGGGTGTCAAGAGGTCAGGATCTCTGTATTAATTTAATAAGTTTGTCTCTTTGGTCAAGAGGTATTACCACTAATTTATGTACTCATTATATCCTTTTCCTCCCATTTATCATCCTCCAGAATAACTCCTACCATAAATAGCTTTTAAATGTCTACCATTGCTGTTAGCATTCACCACGTGTGTTGCACAATCAACATACACCATGTTTGTACATTGATTGTACTAGAGTAGAATGTTCTTGTCAATACATTCTTGTACATGTACATTCTTGTACATGTACATTGTTGGTGCAAACACTCATACATGTAATGGCATTGTATACCTTTGTAGTGTTTACACTTCATGGCATGGCAAAATCATGCCTACCGTTCAGGAACACGTTACTAGAATCTGTACTTGCCACTTATTGCCTATCTGCACTAGTTTGGCCAAGAGGGGTTAGACCTCCATGCATGGTCACTGGCAGGTGGTTATCTCATCAAATCAGCTCTCAAGTCTCAATTAACATAAGAACGAGGTACCATTGTGGATCAACAGGTACCGCCTAGGCATTTTGGCTATATAGAGGGCACAAGTACCTACAATTAGTGCAGTCCTGCTTTAAAGAATACGGTACTCACATGTATGAATATCAGAGATAGACTGGTTATTTGTTTATATTCATATTTTTATATAATGAGCAGATTAATTTCAATAAAAATAACAAATGTATCCTTGATACAATTGTTTGTATGTTATTATAAATGAAAAACACTTGCATTACTTTTACAATTGTAATGTTGCAAGTTTCCAAATGTATTCAAATGTGAGGAGAGGTGTTTGTATTGCTCTTAAAGATAAAGACCAGTTATGGTCATGCGATTGCATTGTGAAAGAAACGTTGTGGAATCGATCAGAAAAGGTTGATCATCTAGCATATAAGTATTGGTTTGTACTGCAAGGTTCTGGAATCATCAAAATGATAAGAAGTTCGGCCCAGTCTTCGTAAAGTTACAAGCACTGTACACAGAAAGATGAATATGGGGCTATACGCACACGTGCACGACACGTGCGTTTATCTCTCACAGACCATAGATAAACTAATTTACCAAATATATCAATTAGTAGGCGGTTTCCCGGCAAAATTTTTATCATCATGTATTAGTAAATTAGTGAAACATATTCTTTCAAATGATTGGTACATGTAATAAGAGCTTCCATTTCATTTTTTGAAATTGGGGTGTTTCCAATACTGGTCTTAAAGAGAGACAGCTCATGGTGTTAATGCATGAATTTCCTGTAAATGATCTTGATTTATAATAGATGAGTTATGAGTATACAAAAACTCATTTTTTACACCATAAAAACAAGAGGTACATGTTTAATGATGTTAACCTACATGTACATACATGTACATGTACTTTCTCATGACAATAGCAAATATGAGTTTTAAAAATAGATGTTGCTGTACAATTGGGCCAACATTCGGGGCATTCATGTTGGTGTGATAACGAATGCTTTCCATCGGCATGTTCAATGCATTTTGCTTCAAGTTAAACATTTATAAACATTTATTAATTACGGTATGGAAATGATGCACAGGTTTGAGTGCGTCGGTAGGAAATGTGTGCACAAGGTACCTTTAAATGGTTTGAACCCATGAGGCGCAGCCGAGTGGGTTTTAGACCAAATTCAAAGGAACATGTATTCTAATGGGTGGTAAGCCATGCGCCATTTCAATGATCCAGTCTTTCGGCATAGCAAGTGATAATGATAATAAGAATAACTTCAAGAGAGGAGTCCCTAATGTCCATCTAACTGTAAGCCACTAATCTTAATCCCCAGGGTACAGTTTTTCAGCTTAGTGCAAGTAGTCTGTTGATTCAGACAGTGTTTTTGTCTTTGAGTGGGATCAGTGAGGCACATAACATGATACAGAGGAGTACGGTATTCCTACATGAGAAGGTTGAGTTCTGGGAAAAGGTGAAAAATAATTTGTGAGCGTTATCATTCTTATTATGCAAGTGTGGAAGAACATCAGATAAGACATGTTCCCTTAAAAGCATGGCTCTTCAAATGCCTCCATATGTCATGTAAGTGTATGTGTAGTCCCATATACATGTACATCTTTCCATGTACAGTGTTTGTAACTTTACCAAGACTTGGCCAAATTTCTTATCATTTTGATGATTCCAGAACCTTGCAATACACACAAATTCTTCTATTCTATATGATCAACCTTTCTGGTCAATTTCCACACTGTTTCTTTCACAATGCTCAACTTCATCTTTAATACTAGGTCCATGGTATTAATATTATCCAATAACAAATTTACTACCATGTCGTAAATAATGTTATTTAGAACACTGCACATTTCTATCAGTAAAAAAATACATGTACATGTAGTCATGAACCCAATATTGTTTCAATGAATAATGCGGTGCATCCATATAAAAGAATGCATGTACATTGTGATTGGCACAGTAATTTTATGCAATATTGTGTCAATAATCATTCATGTATTGAGCATACATGTACATGAGAAGACCACCTGCCTTCCTGAAGTACAGTGCTGATGTGATTGTGCATTTCCTTTGTGTTCCTTGTTTTATATTCTCTATCGCAAATATCTGTTTTCCACTTTTCTGTGCAACAATGTTGAAACAAATTATTGCAGAATGCTACAGTTGAGAAAAAATGAACATTTGGCAATTAAATCATAACATTTCCTGTTTCAAACGCTTAATTTTTATTCTTTTTTTTTTTTTCAAAATCTTTTTGGCAAGAAAAATAAGTAATCTGGTGTAATAGGCAATGTAACAGTAAACCAATTGAGAAAGTTAGATATTCATGTCATGGAAAAACCTACCAAAAAGGGCTGCATGTTATGAATGTGCATACCCATGTATGTTTCTGAATTGAACCTGCTCCTGGTTATTCTTGGCACGTGATATGATCAAAGAGTCTGGGCATTAGAACTAAACCGTACTGGACTCCGTTTTCATCAATGAAACCCTCTTATCTGCAATTACTTGCAAAGTACACCAAGGGTTTAAAGCCCACTCCAGTGGCTTCTGAACCGAAGCTACGAATACCTTATTATTTACCAGGGATTAAAGGTCCCTGGTTATTCAAGACTTCTGTATTGTTTGTAAAATAACTTTCCCAGGATATGTATGTTGATGAGACAATGTGTGCAAGCGTATCACAATATTGATTGTGACATTGGATTTGGATCAGATGTTTGCGTACAGTCTTTTGTTCCCCTTGAGCTTGTTTTGTTTTTCTTATTGATTTCTCACAGCTGGCTAGATGATGAATGGACCATGCATAGTAATTAATTATTCATGGTAATGGGGTTCATTCAGTGAACATGACCTGTATCAACATTGTGATATAAGGGCTTACATAATATATAAGGTTTGTTACTATACTTGAAAAGCAATTAAATGGCCCCTAAATTTCTTATGGTCTTAAAATCCCTTTTAATTAACGGGCATGCAGCCAACCCCCAAACGAGAGAGTTAGCAGTGCATTAACGAAAGCTGGGTGACTTTAAAAATAAAAATTTAGGGCCTGCGTGGCTGTCAATGTCACACATAATTAATTTTATAACAGAAAATTCAAATGTGTATTTGACTGTTAGAGCTCCTTTATTGTTTTTCCCTCTTCTTTGCTGATAGGAGCGTATTTTTGTTAGTATTTGGTTTTACTATATTGGTCAATTGTGTTATCAACTCATTCCCACATCAAAGAAATAGTAAAATTCCAATATCAACACAACTTTGTCTGAAGCTGTTTGCTTTATCAGCAATCTTATTTGACAAGCATACCATTGTTTCTAGCCTGGCTGGACACTAACAGTTGGACATCAATGTAGTTTATTATCGTTGCTAACGGCGACCCATTCAAACGAATTCATTTATTCACACCTGTCTGCAAGGAGATAAAGCTGCATGTAAATGCTGAACTGCCGCCTGAATGTCTACTTCATTTACATGTATGCGGCTGATTTGAAAGGAAGATTTGTATTCTATGAGATTTATTTGTTTTATTTTGACTGAAAATGTGTATACCGGTACATTAAAAAAAACCTAGTGCATGTCCAATATGTTGGCTCGTATACGTACATGTAGGTCTAGCTCTGCACAATACATGTGTGTCCTAGAAGAGACAGAGTTTCTTGGAAGAGTAAATAGTAGGCCACATTTACAAATTATTTTAGTAGGTGTAATCAAGCTTGCAAATGCTTTTAATAGTCTGTTGAATCAGAGTAAATGTCTCTTTACTTTGTGCCGACAAGGTCTGTTTAACATACATGTATGTGGGACTGTAGTTTCATAGTTTGTAAATGTACCTGTTTTTATCTTAATTGCCCCCTAGTACATGTATGTACGATGGTTACAGTAGTTGATTTTACTGTAAGTTTATGATATTAGATGATCTAATGTGGATACCGTATGCAAATTGAGGACAGTGTGTCCATGAAGTTGAACCTGAAAAGTTTGTTTTCAAATAGATGTATATATGTATATTCTATAGAATGGATTATTTAGTCATTTACGGATAGAATATAACCTACCGGTATGTGCATGTACAATATGTAAACAGTTCTTGACAGGAATAATATTAAATGCATACTAATAAACTGACATGTTATTTGTTGAAAGTTAAGATTTTTGTTGTTAAATCTTGACGCTTGAATTTTAATGTCAACAACAAGAACAGTTTCTTATCTGTTGCTGCATAAGAACTCGATTTCACAGTACAGGTTGTATTACCACTTGCTGTTGAGTGTAACGCACGATACAATGGAAATTTGTAGTACCGGTATTCCTGGCTGCCCTCCAGGTTCAAGTTTATTTTTCTTTTGTAACATGACAGCCTGTCCCCCGTATCGTTTAGTTGAACCAGTAACAATTCCCTTGTTTGGTTTAAGGTTGAACTGTCGGTATGGAAGGAGTAAAGTGAGTAAGTGGATTCCAGAAGATTTCTTGTGTTTCTTGGCTTTTGTTCAAATATTTCGCTCTGCAGCTTATTTTTATCTTTAAAGATTGTGACTTGGTTATTAGTGCAAGACCCGGTTTAATATAATATATCTGGGACCTGTATCACAAAACTTGTCATCAGTGACAAATGACAATTTTTGTTATAAGCTAGCAAAATCCTTGTTTCTGATTGGTTATCAGCAGATTTGTCACTGATTTTTGTCAGTTGTCATTGAAAAAAAGGGAAACCCTGGTATTCATACAAGAAGGTGCACTGTCATATCTGTGTTGTTGGAGAACCAATTTTTAAAAAATGAAGTAGAGAGATGTGAGCAAGAATTTCAGTACATGTATGTGGGCCAGGCCAATGTCTCGTTTACTTAACAGCACAGCATGACTATTTTCATGAATTGCAATTTCATGAATATGAACTACTCATCACATTAAGGAGAATGTTGGGCATCTGAAAGGTCCTGCAGGTTTTCACAAAATCTAGGAGAATTCAGACATTGTAACCTGTCATCTACATTCTACAGACTCTAATCATACTTCAAACTTTCCCCTTCCCTCTTAGAAATTGGAACAAACCGTCCTTTCCCACGAGAGTAACAACGGAGATCTTACACCGCCTTTGAAGGGGGAGGGGGACACCAACACCAAGGTGCAGGCCCGCATCCGGGAGATCGTCACCAAGAACCTTGCNGGTATTCATACAAGAAGGTGCACTGTCATATCTGTGTTGTTGGAGAACCAATTTTTAAAAAATGAAGTAGAGAGATGTGAGCAAGAATTTCAGTACATGTATGTGGGCCAGGCCAATGTCTCGTTTACTTAACAGCACAGCATGACTATTTTCATGAATTGCAATTTCATGAATATGAACTACTCATCACATTAAGGAGAATGTTGGGCATCTGAAAGGTCCTGCAGGTTTTCACAAAATCTAGGAGAATTCAGACATTGTAACCTGTCATCTACATTCTACAGACTCTAATCATACTTCAAACTTTCCCCTTCCCTCTTAGAAATTGGAACAAACAGTCCTTTCCCACGAGAGTAACAACGGAGATCTTACACCGCCTTTGAAGGGGGAGGGGGACACCAACACCAAGGTGCAGGCCCGCATCCGGGAGATCGTCACCAAGAACCTTGCGGCTGACGAGGACTTTGACGGCGGGATGGCTGGGAGGAACCCTGCCCTGGGGAGTCTCCAGGAGGAGAATCGGATGCTGCAGAATGAGTTGAGCAGGGTTGAGGATCTGCTGTCTTCCAGCAGGGCAGACAGGGATGAACTGGCTATCAAGTACCAAGCTCTCTCGGACAGGGTGAGTAGAGTCATTCTCAAATGCCTTGAAGACACAGAGATCTGAATTGAAATTTGGATGGCCTGCTTGTTTTGTAAACGGGGGCCTGGAGTAAGAAATTTGGGGCCTGTGTCCACTGGATACCTGTTAAGCCTTGTAGAGATATGACGAGGCGAAACCGCAGTATTTTTCCTTTTTGTAATGACATTAAGTGTAATAATATGCTTAATATTAACTATCTTACGTATATCAAAGAGCTCAGTGAAAAGCACCTTTGTCAAGCGCAGCTGCCATTCATTTACAGACTTTAAAACAACCTACAAAATGCATTTACTTTTTTAAACAGTGATTTTAAAGTGAAAGAGCCTTCATGTTCAGGCAACATTAGCTCCAGATTTAATTTTTGTCAAAGATATCATGCTAGGGTTGGATAAAGTGATTTATGCAGGATAAGAGTTAGGAGGAATAGGAAGTTCGGACTGGAGAGCTGTTCTTGCTGGTGCTTGTATTGATCATATAACATTTCAGCAGGACAGGCCAGGAAGATTCCGCTAAGAGACGCAAACACCAATCTCAGTTTGAAAGGGCTTGGGTACCTCCAAATATGTGTGACTGGTCTTTGCGTAAGAATTAGTAAGGGTCAACATGCACGGAGGCATTGTGGAAGGAAATGGGTAGGTATCCTGATGGAGATGAAAATGTAATTAACATTTGTTTGAACAGCATTCTTGCATGGCAGTGTACTGCATGCAGTTGTGCTTGTTTGCACTTCTTGACAGTACCTGTCTGTAGAGTAGTGGGTCCGTTTCATCAAATACCGGTATAAGCATCAAGTAGAACCAATGGATGCTGACATTAATGAAGACAATGGGACGATACTAATTAGTGGCAATGGACCAAGTAAATTTGTTCTAATACTGTTCCTTTTACTACTCTGTGAGGATGAATAATGCTCTAGATACACAGGTAGTTTGTTAGAAGAAAGAGGATGTTAGTGATGCTGGTAGCGATGAATGATCAGGAATGAGACTGCTTCATTTGTGGTAGTAGTGCTGATGAAAGGGAACGATTGACCAGGTGTTAACTCCATTAATGAATAATACATTGCTTGTAATTGGGATAAGCAGGGATGAGATTCCTCCGTAAGATGCAAAATAGCATGGGAAATATTGTGGAGTTAGGTTGAGATCTGTCAAGTTTTGGTATGAGTGAAATGCTGATCTTAGGACAATTTCTGTTGATATGATGATCCTATTCAGAATCGCTGTCTGAAAGCAATTTCTGATGACAAACCTATAGATCTGATCGACAGACTTTAATATCCAATTGGTCAAAACAATATGTTTTAAAGGCAAATGAATAGCGAGATTACTGTAAAGCCAACTCTGACTGAGCGTCCACATGTATGTACAAGAGTAGAAGGACTTTTGTAAATACAATGCTGAATGCATTTAAATCTGAAACAGAAAGGAAAGCCATAGTCACTCATTCCCAGTGTAAACATAGTCAGGGATGAGATTCTTCCGCCGATGTCAAGATTGCAAGACAGGGAAAAAGAAGAAAAACTTTCAGAAAATCATTAATTGTACATCTAGCATTTATCAAATCTAGAAAATATCTTTCCATCCATCGTATGTGATGTGTTTGTCTCTGAATAAACAGCTTTTATGACCCTGGAAAGAAAATTAAACCTAATAATAACGAAGCGATCACAAGCATGCCCGTTGATAGGTATGGCATCTGCAGTTATTCCACTGATGGCAATATCATCTTCCCAGGTACTTATACCCTTAGCATGCAGCTCACTTCCCAAACTTACAGCAAGGAAACGATCTCTAGGTATTTTTTGTACATTTTTATTCTTGTTATTCTGAGACGCTCGTGCTCTTAACATCTTCATCCCCTCTCCCTCATTTTCTAGCCGTATCCATCCTATAATGTGGTCTAGTTTTTTTTATTTTTTTTAAACTTCAGAAATTCAAATTGAAATATAAATTTTCATAGAAAAAAATATTCTGTAAAATAGGCACACATTAGGGAAAAAGTTAAATTGTAATTTTTAATCTTTCATAGATAACTAATGGAGAAAAAAAAGGAAAAAGATATTTCCAATAAGTACTCCGAAAGGGTGATTATAGAGTCAATTTATAATTTTGTCGATCAAGTCACTGCAACAGAATGGACTCAAAATTCCCAGTGATTTTGTTGTATTTTCTGCTCAAGTACTTTTTGTAATTCAGAGCATTCTTCATTAGAATATAAAAATGAATGTCACTTGGAGGTGACACTAAACTGCTATAGGTAGAAAGATACATGTACAATACATGTATGTGTTTGTATTTCAATTTCCTTGATTGGTCATCCACTTGGCTCTTTTCTGTCCTGAATAGCCAGTTCCTGTCGATGGCCGTTTACAAACTTACCGCGCAAATTCACTTCCTTTGGTCGATTGCGAAAGCAGGAAATACCTCATTTTTATCTCTGAGTAGCATACACAGTTTCTGTATCCCTTTAGCGCTTCGTACTTAATCATATAGCCTAGGATGGTTAGGGTATGCATGTATTGTTTTACAATGTACATGTACATGTACGTGGCAGCCTTGAACAGTCTGTGCTCTCTGTAAAACTTTTCAAACTCTTGCTTGGAATATAACACAGTGCTCATATGGAGTGGAATACCTACAACCATGGTAAGAATTGTTTCTTGAATTATTTTTGAAAGCAGTTGATGGTGTTAAAGGATTAAAATATATCAGCTCCTAGTACTTGCAAAGTTGCAACCATGTTGTGAACTTGTAACCATGGTTGTACTGCAGTGACATTCACAGACAAACTTGCACACATGGAATTTGGCAGTTGTTGTTTTGTGTTAATTTCCTGTGCAATGTGTAAAGTCCTACATGAAAAAGTGGCGCAAATCTATTTGTTCTTAAACTTTAAGTGCTTCTCCTAGTAAAAAGTCTCATACACGTGTATGTATTGCACCCACATACATTTTTTTGACCTTTGCAAGCTCATGTACATGCTCTTTGTTTGGACTTTTACCTGTTGCATGTAGGTCATCAAAAATTGTTATATCAAAGGTCATTTCATCGGGAATATCAAACAAGGAGCCCCTATAATAGTGTTTTCATTGAAATCATTAAAAACAATTAGGGAAGTGTAGATTTTAGAGGGTCTTTTACCAATTGAACACTGCTACTATCAAAACATTGGGTTACATTCTGTGCAAGATATGATTAAAGGAAAGGTACAATCAATGTACTTATAGTCTACATGTACATGTAGCTCCATGTAAAATGGGGAATTGTAGCTCTTACAACATACAGGTGTACATGTAACTTACTCATTCTTTAACGCCTTTTCTGCATTTAGAAGATTTATATGGTTTCTAGTCCACCTTATTTGTTAGTTACAACTCATTGACAGATATTAAAGGAGTTAGGGATGCGCTCACACTTCGTCCTAGCTCCATTTAATATTGTATACTTCATGGCAGGGTTAATTGGACCAAAGAGTTTGAACTCCTAGAACTCATGGGTGAGACCTTTGAGCATGTGCACATTCCCCCAGTCATCATTTCTTGCGATTCATCCAGACATCCAGAATCAGCTACAAAGTGCTACCTGCTGGGTATACCAAGTAGGCGCTTGTATGATCTGATTTTACCCTGAGGGAATCAGACAGCCAAGATGAATCATGGTCATGGAGGTGACCTTTGAACTTTTGAATGTGCGTTCATCCTGGATAGAGAATCTTCACTGAAACATGAATTGCTTTTACAATTCGACTTTGAAAATTAGCTGTGGATTGCAGCTCATCCTTTGATGCACAAATGATCAGTCTGATCTGTGTTTCAACTTTTTAAGTCCCCCATTGAATGAAATGACACATTCAATGCCAATTTATATGTTCAGAACTGTGACCAATACCTCATGATTGCCACAAGTGTCAATTTTTAAAACACTAAGTACAGTACAGAAGAAAGAAACGACGCCCTCTCACATTGCCTGCCAAAAATCATCCAACAACAGTATTGTATCCATCCATTACCTACTGTAAATGTATTTGAAACATGTAGTTGAGAGCAAGTTGCACTATTCCTCAAGTGACCCCCCCTCCCCCTCCCTTCCTCCCCTCCCCCCCCCCTCATTTAG
>BEXV01001001.1:69456-83223 GCA_003118195.1 Hemicentrotus pulcherrimus
CAAAAAAATTACCTGAACAAGAATGCAGCAAACAATGTTTATGAATGACAATGAAAGCAATTAGATATGAAATACTCCAATTTCCAGTCTCTTTGTCGCTGGTCTTTTAGTGAAAAAGTTGCTTCACTTGTTCTCCTCTTTGTTCATGCCATATTCATTTGCAATTTCATTATAGCTTCTGGCCTTGAGAAGATATAGATACCAGGGTAGCATCTAATATTCCGAGCTCAGGAAAATGAAATTTGTTTGTCCATGTACATGTAGGCATGTATTTGCCTGCTGATGCACAAAATAGTGCAGTGACATTAGCGCCCCTCGATATAAGGGCCTATATTGTTGTAAATGTAGCATTGTTTATTTTTTTACTATCCCTGATTGGCCTGCAGTTTAAGCCTAGGCCCATACCTTTAATTGGTACATGTACATGTACATGTATTCCAAGTTTCGGACAGAAAGTAAATTTACTGGAAGCTATGAACTATGAAGTACATTCTACAGTTGTGATCATGACAGAACTACTTTTAGAGACAACCACTAATTTTTTTAATCACTTTTTCTGTGAGTTTTTCCCAGCACTGCACTCTTTTATGTTCTTTAGCTAGCATTTTAAGAGGGCTATAAACAAAAGTTTAAAAAGCTCTAAATTAAGGCATGCAATAAGGCATGCAATAAATTTATATGTAGTATCTTGCAGTCAAATAGTACAGCACTTTATGCCTCAGTCACACCTTTGTGTATTTGGCTTGCGTATTTATGGAAAGCAGTTTAACATTTATTCATATTGCTTGATATCAAGAATGGAATTCTCGATATCAAGCATACAATTCTCGATATCTAGATTACCATTGTTTTACAACAGAAAATCATTTCTTGATATCAAGAAATAGCTATTAATACGCAGCAATATGCAAGCAAATGTATGCACTGGCAAACCTGTATTATTTGTATATTTCATTACTTTTATCTTATGTCATTGGAAAGTGTCAAGTAATACCTACATGTACATGTACATAAGGCAAATGGGAAGGGGAAATATATATATATATATTCTGTCGTGATTCGATCACTACCTTCTCACATGGTCAAGAATCAAGGTCGTAAATTTTGAGTAAAAAAGGGTAGTTTTTAATGACTCTCCCAAAGGCGTGTAGGCTTGTGATTGGAGGCGTGTACAAGATAAATGAAAATAAATTATGAGTTTGATATGAGCACAACCTTGTGTGGTGGGTGATAATCCTTCAATTTGCAGTGCACGATGGCCAGGAGAAGGCAATCGCCATCGCATCGGCTTTCAACACATCACAATCCGTGGATTTAATTAATTAACAGTAATATCTGATGTGGGCATAAGCAAGGCCATGGCTAAATTGCGTTGTGTGGAAATGCCCTAATTATGTACAGAATGAGTGATCGAGCTGAAAAAAACTTGCAAAAGTGAAATATTTGAAATACAAATTCTTTGTGCTTGTCTTGGGAGTGTCATTCCATCTTCATTTTAGCTTCACGTATCCATATTCATAATTTGGAGCATTGGATATTTTGCTATTCATGTCTTCGCTGATCTGTACTTTTGGAAATATCCAACTTTTAATGTGCTATTTAAGAAGTGTGATACTGGAAGTACAGGATTCTTTATTTTGGTGATTGCATCTGAAGTTTCGGTGATGTATCTCATATCTTTTAAAACATTGGCAGGGGTGAGTGGAGTTTCCTAGAAGTGAAGAAATGTGATCATTATTCATTACCCTCTGATCATTCTTCTTCATCTATAAATAGAATCTGGGGAGTGTTTCACAAAGACTAAGATCAACTTTAGGTTGAACATAACTATGGCAGGCCTTTCATGCCACTAGTCCCTCTCACCGTTCCTGGCATTGGTTTCTCAAGGGACGTACAATTTGTGGTCACAAATCTACAGAATTTACCTTTTTTGATAGTTCATTATTGANCTAACTATGGCAGGCCTTTCATGCCACTAGTCCCTCTCACCGTTCCTGGCATTGGTTTCTCAAGGGACGTACAATTTGTGGTCACAAATCTACAGAATTTACCTTTTTTGATAGTTCATTATTGAAGGAAAAATTTATATACAAATATCATAATTAAGAGACCAATGGTAAGAGCAACCAGTGGCTTGAACAGACTGCCATAGTTAAGTCCAACTTAAAGTCAATCTTAGTCTTTGTGAAACACCCCCCAGATGTCATAATGTATTGAATATGCTTTGTTGAAAGAAAGAGCAAGATGGCGATAGATGTGCTGCTGTTGATTGTTGTATACGAATACTGGTACTTGAAGCATGGCATTGGTATTCTGAAGTTTTACAATATCTGTAATGGAGTTTGCAAGCATGACTTCGTTAATGATTTTATAAATGTTAATGATTAAAATTCTCCCGTTTTTGTGTGTGTGTTAATAGAAAAGGAAGACGAAAAGCTCATGATTTTGCATCAGACACAGTTTAATAATTTACTCATTAATTTCCGCATTTATTCTCAGTGCCCTAGCAGCGAGGACTTTGATTTACCTGAAATGAGAGAAAGCATCTATTTACATTTAGATGAAATCCACCATATGTATGTCTGTAGATGCTTTGTCAGGCAAGCCTTGCAAATGCTATGTAGCTACTTCTATTTTGAATGCATGAAATTTAATAAACTGACCTACTATGTTTCATATTTAGTTGTTAATACAAATCACTTTGAAAACCCTTAGAACTGTATTGGCTCTTTCAATTCATCTACACTGCTTCTCTTCACCAGATCTTAAATGGGTACATGTACATTGCAGTCAGATATGAATATCATTATCAAGTGTGATTGGATGTGCCTGCCTGTAAAAAGGTGACTGGCCAGAATACTTCCCAGGTGGAAATTGTAAACTGTAAAGTGCAGAATTGTAGTTGGATCCAGTGACCAAGGTATATTGTAACTGCTTTGGTGGCATATAAACAACTGTTATAAATATTATTATTGTTATTGTGTATTGATGTCAATGCACCGTTTTTCTTTCATTTCAGTTGGAGCAGAGTTAAAAGGCGGATGCAGGTTTCGAGCGGGAGCGGGAGGAGCAGAACCGGAGTCTGGTCTCCCAGAACGTGGAGCTGAGACGGAAGCTGGAAGATGAACACAGCAGCTACAAGAGAAAGCTCCAGGCCTATCAGGATGGCCAACAGAGACAGGCTCAGCTTGTACAGAAGCTACAGGCTAAGGTTAGTATTAGATCAACAAGAAAACTTTATTGAATAAAATTTTCATTTAAAGAAATGGGTAAGGAAATAGAAAGAAAAAAACTGTTTAATGACTACAACAGTTGTAAACTCTAGGCTTATGAAGACTGGGAGGAGAGACAGGCTCAAGCTTGTACAGAAGCTACAGGCTAAGGTTTGAGTCTTAGATCAACGAGAAAACTTTATTGAATAAAATTTTCATTTAAAGAAATGGGTAAGGAAATAGAAAGAAAAAAAACTGTTTAATGACTACAACAGTTGTAAACTCTAGGCTTATCAAGTCTGGGAGCAGAGACAGGCTCAGCTTGTACAGAAGCTACAGGCTAAGGTGATTGTTAGATCAGCAAGAAAACCTAATTTCTTATAATTTTCATTGAAAGAAATGGGTAAGAAATTGGAACAAGAACAACCATTGTAAACTCTAAGCTTATCAAGATTGCAAACAGAGACAGGGTTTGTAGCTCATCCAGAAACTACAGGCCGAGTTCATCCAGAAACTACAGTCCGAGCTCATCCAGATATTACAGGCCGAGCTCATCCAGAAACTACAGGCCGAGTTCATCCAGAAACTACAGGCCAAGTTCATCCAGAAACTGCAGTCCGAGCTCATCCAGAAACTGCAGGCCGAGCTCATTCTTTTCCACTTGATAAAAGCAAGCAGAGAGTAATCCTTATTTGGCTTGAAAGTAAACTATTCTTGTCCATAGAAGCTTGCATCAATGTTAAACAAGGAAAACATAAAATATCTTTGACCCCCTAATAATGAAACCTTATTTTTCATTCACTTTGTTTTTATGGCAAATTCCATGGTTTTCTTTCCTTTTCTCTCTCTCTCTCTCTCTCTCTCTCTCTCTCTCTTTTAGGTATTGCAATACAAGAGAAAGTGTGGAGACCTTGAATCCTCACTGCAGGATAGCCTCAACGAATCCGATCGAGAGAAGATATCTGTAAGTCTGTCCCTTGTTTCTATACATTTTATTTGCCACGTTGTAATCTGAAATCACAGTGCAAGAACACTGCAGCTGTCCAACGCACTAGTTTTGAGAATCCAGAGGCATTAAATCTTTGTTCCTTGATCCTTTGCCACCATGACGAACCCATGCACATCCTTGATAGTGATATGACTATATCTGAGTCAATCCTTGATTTAAAAAAAAATCCTACAGATGACAAGAACTTTGTGTATGTATGTTGGTGCTCCAACAGCACCAGACTATTTTATCAATCAAATGTTTAACGTTTCAAAAGGCAAGCAGGGTTTTACCAATCATGTATTTTGCCTAATAAAAGGCAAGCATGGTTTTATTAATCAAGTAGTTTGACTCATATAAGAAATCTTTGAAATGTTTTAGCTTGAGATTTGATCAATATGAGCCAAATCTTTCGACTTCAAAAGAGTAAGCATTAAATTAAAATATCTTTAAATCATTATCAATTATATATTTAGAAAGGCAAGCTTGGGATTAAATGATTATCGATGAAATGTTTGAACTGTCAATGTGCACTTTTTTAAAACAAAGATTGCTGTGTACATCTGTCAAGGAAATAATAGCATTCGCCTTTTTCATTTACCAGATGAGTTAGACTAGAGTGAGGGGAATGTTATTGATATGTAGATAGCATGTCGTAAAGAAGTGTCACAGAAAGATATGTCCCAAATGTTGGAAGGACACAGTGCTACCTGTTATAATCAAAAGTCATACACAAACATGTCAAATTAAAACTGTTACGGTATTGGGTTCAATATTACTATCGAATGCTAAATTTGAGTCAATAGACTTGAAATCATTATGAAATGTAATTTACATGTAGATATGCAAAATTACAACTTTTTACTTAGAGATATCACCAACAATTATTCCTCTTGCGTTCTGGACACCTGTTTTCGCACCACTACCTTTCCCTAAGCTATCTGTTCTATAGGGGTTTATAGAGGTTTAGTTTGCCTTCCAAGTTTCACAGAATGCTGAAAGCAATATGAAAGTAACTAATTGGTTTTTTACTTATTCATGTGCTTGTATATGATATAGCTCCAGACTACGTCCGAAAGTTTGCAGGCCCAGCTGGAGAATGCGGAGACCCGGCTTAAGATGAGGGTGGACGAGCACGCGACGGAGCTGGAGGGCACTCTCATCAGACTCGAGGAGGAACAACAACGGTAAATATGAGCAGCAAAATATAGAAAATGAATGAAATGATCATTATGTAATAATGAGGAAAGACTAATTTCCACTTACATGACCTTGGATTCGAGACTTCCAGACATTACAATATACGTTGTGAAATTTGCATTTATACGTAACACCATTCACAAGTTACTTTCTGATACAGTCATTTTAAAAAAAAATCATTTATTTAATTTTTCATTTTGCAATCTAATTCTTATTTATTAAATGTTGATGCAGGAAACAGTTGTGCTTTATATTAATGCTCAATATCCAAGAAGGTTATTGCAGAATTAATGTCCTTAATCCTTTCCAGTACTAAGCCCTAGATGTCTTAGGAAGGGGGAGGGTGGAGGGGGGGGGGGGGGTCCACAAATGTAAGAGAAAACAAATTTGTCATCAAGCTGCATGTATCCCTACCTCCTGAACTTGAAAAACTTTCTTTAACATTTCATTTGACATCAAAAAGCAATCTGCAACTAGAACTGAAAGAGGAGCTTCAAAGGTAAAACAACTCGTCCACGGCACAATAAATGTTCATGTTTTCATGTACCGAGTATTCTTTCAGTAGCCGTCCAATTCATCCTATGGAAGTTGTATTGTTGTAATGTCACACTTGTAGTGTGTACATGTATACTCCTCTTTTATGATACACTCTGTATTTTCACTTGACATGCTCTATGCACTTTTATGCTTAAAAATGCGCGATTTGAACATTTACATTAAAACATAGGAGATGAAATTATATAGTTTGGGGTTAGGAGCAACAATATTGGGACATCAGGTAGGAGGAAGGGTTCAGTTTGGATCTAATTCATGAAAAACAAAATAATTCTAAAGTGAGTTTTATGAGTATATTACATTTAGTCTTGCAGGAGAATACTGCATAATATAAAGAAAACAACTCTCAAAGTATCTAGCTGTTTGCAAATGTAGGGCCAATATTTTGATTCTCTGCAGGCAACATTAAGATTTGTCTTGTTAAGCCAAACAGTTTCTGCAATTTTGCTGCAAGCCTTATTCCTTCTGCAAACCAGCACAATATACTCCCAAATGAAATCCTTTGCATGCTTTACTCTTTGCCTGCTTCTGGTCAAAGCGTGGAACCAAATGTAGACTGTAGCAGTCGACTTTTGTCACATGTACAAGGTGTATGGAAAGTTTGAAACGTAACATACACTTGAAGCAATGTGGCAATCAAAAGTTCAAAACTTTTCAAGCTTGCTTGCATTATAATAAAACTCTATAATTTGTTTTACATTAAACTCTATGCAAATTTAGGGGGCTCTTTTATGACTTTCGGGGGCTACATGTATATCGCCCAAGCCCCGTCTATTTTTTCCCTGCCTGTACCATCCTGGGAAGTAAGTAATATTGTAAAGTTTTAGGTCATTTCAGGGCAGAATACTTAGTTCCAAGTAGAGTACTACTACTAACCCCTTTAGATAATCAGATTCATAAGCAAGTATATAACAAAAATTGAAGTGGATTTTGGTTATTCATATTTTTTGTGATTCATGTGATTTTGAGATAAAGATGATTTCATTTTAAACCTGTTTTGTATTGATGTGGATTATGAATAAGTATCGATTTCTATCAACTACACTGTACATTTCTGCAAAATGTTATGTCTTTTTTTGTTTAATTTTATTTAATGTAAATCGACCGCCCATGAATTCACTGCTGTGGTATTGAATTGCAGTATACAGTTGTTTTCTTGCATGTTTATTGACATTCCCAGAAAAGGGTTTAATGGAGTTAATGGCAAAATGCCACAATTTTTTCTGATGTAGCATAAGTGGTGAATATTTGCTATATGTATGTGTGCTAGGAATTGATAAATGGCACATACATGTATAAAGCTGCAGACCATTTCTATTTTGGAGGAATGATTTCTATTTTTCTGCCTTCAAACTACTTTCATGAACCTTATTTTCTAAAAACATCTGTGTAAACGCTTGTAAAATATACTGTATTCCTACTTTTTGCTTCATATCATTTCAAAGATTCCTTCTTTTTTTTTTTTGTAGAAAGTGGGCAGGTATGATGGCATTGTATCCAAACTTCTAATTTTCGTACATTTTGTATTCATGGCCTGTGGTTAACAGGTTGTAAAATAAGGTACCAACCATTAAGCACACATTTCAGCACTGTCTTTTACTTGTGGCAATTCACTTTTTTGCTGCATGCAAGGATAAGGATTTCCCAAAGCCCTCTTCAAATTAAAACAATTGTTGTCTTTCCTGTTTTTAATTTTGTTCCTTTCATTGTTACATTTTCTTGAAAATGAAAAAAACAAAAAAACTATAGTGTCTGACAATTACAGTTGTACAGGCAGAATTATAGTACACATTTAAAAATTATAAAAATATAAAGATCATAGTGCCCCAAATAAAAAAAAAAAAATTGGACAATATTTTTAATTGAGCTTCTTTTGCATGCTATTGTGTCTATTGGCTTCCTATTAATCCATTCAAATAAGAAAAACATTCAGAACTTTGGGGATAAATCTATTGCCTTTATTCAGAGCTTTTTAGACTTTTGTTTATAGCCCTTTTAAAATGCTTGCTGAGGAACATTAAAGGGTGCAGTGCTGAGAAAAACTCACAATAAAAGTGATAAATCTGTGCAAGATATATAGTGATTTAGGTTTTATAGTTATTTAGGCGGAGAATGTTTATAAGAAAGAAAAGAAAAATAGTATGGAATTGCAATACTGTGCTGTTAAGTGCCACAAATACTTAGTGCCTGTCAGTCTGACTTACTCATGATTCTGCGCAAGCCACAAATGTAGTTGTTTTGCCAAAATACTACTACCATTGCGTCCACATGAGAAATATCTTTAACAATTTCCTGGATTCCTGGGTCGTAAATAGAACCATAAAACAGGATGAAGCATTTTTCCCCTGTACTGTGTATGCTCAATCGGTTCTTGTACAAAATGAAAGTGTATCTGCAACAATTTTGGCCACATTTGCCGGGTTTTTAGTTATGATTACTTCAATCTTGTTGGACCAAATATGTGCCTTTTTGTTTATTATTGTGAGACTTGCGTTTTTTGTTTACAAACATTAGCAAGGAAGCCTAGTGTTGCTAAGTGGGTCAAGGTTTCTGTGTGACCGACATCTTGGTCAGGCTTTCTTTTATGTACATGTACCTATGAAAAGCAAAAACCCAAACATTGCAGCATTACATATGGAGCGTAAATAATGATCACGTCAGGCCCTGTTTCATAAAACATGTGATCAATACTTGGTTACAATAATTGGTTTAAGGTCCTGATACAATCGCATTTGATCGCCCTGGAGCGATTTCTCATTGAATTATTGTAGTAGTTGTTACCGATGACCAGTTTTGTGAAAACAGGGCCCTGGTCAATGGTCTCCGTGTTGTGTAACAAGCCCCCCTGCGTTGTTTGCTCTCCAGACCACCAAGTACAATCCTTGGAAATGGCAATCAATAGCTGTATGTTATCCATTCATTTGTGGTTTGTGACAGGAGCGCCAGTCTAGCCCAGGTGAACTCGATGCTGCGGGAACAGCTGGACCAAGCCACAGAGGCCAACCGGTCACTCAACCACGAAATAGATCAGCTGACCAATGAGGTCAAGAGATCGCAGGACGATCTGGACAACAGAGAGACGGAATGGAGGGATGAGGAGAAGGTGAGTGGAAGATTTGCAAGGAGAATGATAGTATAACAAGTTATAAAAGTATAACAAGTTATAAAAGTATATGTAAATGTAGATAATTACTAAATGCTACCATTTTTCATTGCTACTGAAATTGTATTAATCTTTAAACTGTATATGTATTAATGATAATTTTTAGGACATCTTTTATTTTGTTATCTGACATTCAGTACCTTTAATTTTATTACTGTAAAGTATTTTATGTAATTTGGTATTTAATTCAATATGTTTTTGTTCACAAATGCAATTTGTATTTGTAAATGTATTTTAATCTTTTTAAACATGTATAATTCAGTCTTTGTACTGCAAAACAAGTTCATAAAAATCTTTATTGAATTGAATTGAAATACATGTATATATGACAAGTTTATATTGTGTCATGTTTACGATTAATTTTTTGAGTGTGTCAATTCATGTAATGCACTAGGATGGGCTGTCTTGGCTGTCTTGTTTAGGAATGATGATAATAGAATACCATTGTACATGTATAATGTTCATAACAACGAAAATCAAATGCTTCTTCCCTCTGTTATTGAGATATAGCTGATAAGTTCTAATGACAAAATATCCCCATCAACTCTAGCCTTTTTTTATTCTGTTATGTAAATGTTCTTGAATTTTTTATTGAGAACCTTTTGAACCCTTTCTTTTCCATAAAATATCAATATCTCAAGAATGCTTGAAGAAATATCTCTGCTATGTTTTTTTCTTTCTTTCAGTCCTTCAATGAGTACTTTAACAGCGAGCACAGTCGTCTTCTGGTACTATGGCGTCAAATTGTTGCCTTCCGAAGAAACTTTGCGGAGATGAAAAGTTCGACTGAGAGGTAAACAATTGCCTTTCTGTTTGTTGGCATTTCAATGCCACATCAATAGCCCGATGGCCCCAGTTGTCAGACTTACAAGGAAGAAGTCAATTTTGTTTCTCTTTTATTCTTGAAGATGCGCCCTGATTTGTCGCTGGGGCCGCAAACCTCAAGGAAAACAATCTTGTTCCTTTGCTGGAGAAACAATTAAAGATAGAAATGGCAGATGATCTATCCTTTCTATCAAACTTATATGTATCATCCCCAACTTCTTTGCAGATTTACTTTAACCAGTACATTTCTTGATTTTTTTATATATTTGTTCTGAATTTGTTAGACTTTCCTCAATTTTTGTTCTGCCTCTATGTTAAAAGTCTTTAGTAGGGCCTAAGAACAATGAATGGTCCAAAGGCAATAGATTCAGAATAACCCCCAACCCTTAAATCAGAATTACCTTCAACCCTCAAGTTACCTGGGTTCCAATGGACCTAACTGACTATACTGTATTTCTCATTATCAAAGTTTAAACCATAGGTATATCAATCCTTTTCTCCTTGCATTCATATTGTTTTGGTAATCAAATTTGATGATTGAATGATTGCGCGAAAGTTATGCTGAATTGTCTCAAGTCCGGAAAGACCCCCATTTGTTACGGACAATAGGGTAAATGTTACTGACATCCATCCTATAGGGTTTGCATCTCTGTCATTGCAGCATGAGCTAAATCCAGGATTTTGTTTCAGAATCTGAGACAAAGTTATTTACCGGATCCCTTTAATGCTTCTTGTTCTCTGCCTTCCAGGGACCTCACTCAGATGCGATCGGACCTGACCCGTACCTCACGCAACACCCAATCGGCCTGCCAGAACCTCCAGTCGGCTTCTCAGGGTAGCGAGACCGGTGCAGCCATGGCCCTGGAGAGGGAGAAGGGTGAGAAGATGCAGCTGGAATCCCAGATGAGGGAGAAACTCAAGGATATGCTGGATATGCAGGCTAAGTTTGATGCGGAGAAGGGAGACCTAACCACAAGGTGAGTTCCTGCCGAAAAGTAGTCTAAAAAGGTTAAGCTCTGGTAAACAGAATATTTCATAAAGAGTGTTCTTTTAAAGCCTATCTGCACTTATTTGGCCATGAGGGGTTAGATCTCCCTGTGTGGTCACTGACGGGTGGTTATCTCATCAAATAAGTTCTCAATTAACATAAGAAAAAGGGGACCGTGGGGGACCAACTGTCACCGCTTAGGCCTTGTTTGCTATATAGAAGGCGCAAGTAGCTATAAGTAGTGCAGTTTCATATGAAAAACGATTTTCTTTTGACAACTTATGCTTTGTTTGGTTGGCCTATAGATAATTCAGATATCACATGATAAGAAAATGAAATGAGACTTAAGAAATATTGCCCAAAGTTTTGCTTCCATCGATTGCTTTTAAGATCACGAGATTGACATGGGTAATGTTCAATATTTTTAGAAATTTTCATAGAATTGTATTAAGAATAAACACAATGAATTATTATTTCTTCGACATTGTTTTTGCTATCTCTTTGAAATGAATTTTGAAAAAGTCACATCAAGAATTTTGTTTACTAAAAATACTAATCAAATTAATGATAATGCCCACATGATATTATTTCATGAACAAAGGATAATTTTTCTTCATGCAAAGTCTGTTTAAAGATTAACAATTATAACATAAAGCCATGACTGAAATTGTTATCAAAACTTTCTCTACCACTTGATTTCCAGAATCAACGAGCTGACCATAGCTAACGAGCGCTACAAGATCCAGGTGGCCGAGAAGGAGAACCAGCTCCGCCAGGTCCAGGCACGTCAGGGCTCAGCCTCCGCTGCCGGCGGCGACCACTTTGACACCACCCAATCCGAGGCCTCCCATGAAGCCTACATGCTTCCTGGGGCAGACGGGGGTTCCCTGCGAGCCGTGCAGGAGGAGTGCGAGGCTCTGCACACAGCGCTCCGGGACATAGCCCAGGCTGTCATTCAGGATGCCGATGCGTCTGCTGCCGATATGAGCGAGTTTGCAGGTCAGGAGGGTGATGTGACTCTGGATGTGAGCCTGGCTTCACCCTACGCCAAGTCGACTCCTCTGAGGTAGGGTGTCTTTCAATATTCATCATATTTTGACATTTCAAATCATTCTGCTTTTTCCTTCACATATATTTTGTTAGATGACTTGTGAGCAAAAACAATTGCTTCTACTTGAAATAATGAGGAAGATTTATGCATTATGAGTCTTTTGGTATATCTTCTGTTCACCTATCTCCTTTCGGAGGAAATTATAGTACAAGAACAATCCAATACTTATCATCTTACTCTTACCAATCTTAGACATCTAGCTTCTTTCAATATTCATTATATTTGACATTTCAAATCGTTCCGTTTTTTCCTTCACACTTATTTTTTTTTTAGATGAGGTTAAAGTTAATCTTGACTGATGACAAACAAAATTTGCCTATGCTAAGAATAATCCAATACTTGTCATCATACTCTTTCCAATCTTAGACATGTAGCTTCTGTCTTATTTCCATGGCCATTGAGTTACATACATGGAATGTATCTTAGGATTACATGTTTCATTCAGTGATTAATGTATCATTATGTTTCCTTCCTTTCTTCTCTTTCATGCCTGCACTTGGAATTTTAGCACCTGTTTTCATGTAATATAAATATATTCTAAACTCACTGTGCTTTTTCTGTACCTCATATCTGTATAAAATTTCCTTGCATGTTATTAAATCTCAATAATTTCACATTAATTGACCCTTTCTTTACTATTTGTGTCATTCGTTATTAAATTTTAATAATTCTTTAATCAAACACAATTAATTGATTAATTTTATTGTCTTTGCTGCTATTAATATTATTTGTTTGTGAAATGCACTGCCAATATAAACCAATCACGTACAAAATTAATTTGTTCACTCCGATACTCATTGCAAACACCATTTTTTGTTTTAAATCCACAATTAATATTGTTGTGTATTAATATTATGTATCATATAATAATTATTAATGCACTGCCCAATAAAAACCAATCACTTACAAAATTACTATTTGCACTCCGATAATACTCATTGCAAATACCCTGTCTGTTTTTTTCTCTCCAAATCATATTGTTTGATATTAATATTATATATATCATATAATTACTAATGCATGCACGAACCCTTCAACCTACTAACACGGCCATCACAATAACAGGCCTCTTTCCCCGACACGTTACAACCGTCACCGTTCCCCCTCTCCCCGCAGACCAGTTACCCCCTCCCGTAGGACCGCCTCACCCAGCAGGGCCCGCTCTCCAGGTTTCCCCGACTCCACCTACTCCGCCGTCCAGGCTGCTCTGCAGAAACGACAGCTTCAAGTTCAGGTAAGTGCACGTTGCTGTGGTTTCAATTGTTTATTACACTTTCCAGAAAGGAAAATGTATATAGCCAGTTACTCTGTAAGAGAATCTTTGATGTTGTTCCAGATCAGAAGCACCACTCTTGGCTGTCTAGGACTACCAGTAATGAGTTGGCAAGAATGATTTTGTTACAGACTTTTAAATCACAAGTGTTTTACTTGGCTCCTTAAAGACTGTGATCATTTGACAACATGCTAAAACTCAATTTGAAATCTTACTGTTGATTCACACAGTTTCTAGTTCCTAGATTCAGAGGGAATTCTTAAAGGTAAAGACCAGTTATGGTCATGCGATTGCATTGTGAAAGAAACGTTGGGGAATCGATCAGAAAAAGTTGATCATCTAGCATCTGCAAGGTTTTGGAATCATCAAAATGATAAGAAATTTGGCCCATTCTTCGTAAAGTTACAAGCACTATACACAGAAAGATGTATATGGGACTACCCTGTATCTCT
>BEXV01001001.1:84520-110644 GCA_003118195.1 Hemicentrotus pulcherrimus
TTTTTTTTTTTTTTTTTTTTTTTTTTTTTTTAAAGGTCAAAATCGGGGGTGCGGCCTATACAAGGGTGCGGCGTTATCACCGGCAAATACGGTAGTGTTTTTTTTTCCTTCAATACACAATATTCAAGCTCATTTATAGATGATGATTATATAAGAGTTCACCATTATGTTTTCAGTGAGAAGTCTGGTCTCGAGAACCTTCGTCAGTCTCTGAATGCTCAGATCGAGTCTCTGAACGTAGAGAACGAGAGACTCCAGGCAGCTAACTCCGACCTGCAAAGACAGAGGGATCATCTGGAAGATGAGAGGGAGGATAGAGAGAAGGATAGCATCAGACAGAAGAAGGAGATTGAGAGAAGGTGAGATTAGGGATGAGGATAGAGAGAATAATGGGAAGAAGGGAATTGAAAGATGGTAAGATTGAACATGAGGATATAGAGGGACGATAGAGAGAAGGGTAACACCAGGAAGAAGAAGAAGAAGAAGATATAAAATAAAGTATGATTAGCAGCGATGATAGAGTAGGAGCATGAAAGGGAGGATAGAGAGAAGGATAGTATCAGTCCTGAAGAGATTGAGCCAAGGTAAGATCAGAGATGAGGAGAAAGGAGAGGAGAGGGAAGATAGGAAGGATAGCATCAAGCAGAAGAAGAAAATTGAAAGAAGGTAATATTAGGGGTGGGGATAGAGAGGAGGTGATAGATGGATTTTAAGAAGGATGGACCCAGACGCAATAAGAAGATTGGAATTATTGGAGATTTAGTGCTAGAATGATTAGGCAAACCTTGCTTTATAACAAACTCACAAGCATACACATATTAACAATTTTCAAATACATGGTTTAACTTTATATGATTTAAAAAACTGCAGAGTTTGTTAAAATATTTCCAAATTGAAAGATACAAATATCCTGTAAGTCCTAGTACTTAGAACGTACAGACACAGACCTCTAAATCTTATCATGTTTTTCTCCCGTTCAGTCACAAGCTTCTAGAGCAGATGGAAGGGAAGAACTCCAATCTGAAGGAGGACATTGTCACCTTGAAAGAAGCCCTCAACAAGGCAGTCCTGGAGAAAGAAGTACTGGAGCAAGAGAAGGCAGAAATTAGTAAGTCGTTCTATTAAATGTTCTGCTTGTGAGGCATCTCTGAATTTTGCACTTATTATTAAATCTATATAACTACCGTAAATCTCCGTGTATAAGGCGCACCCCGACTTTTGATTTTTGCCGACGGAAAAAAAGTGCGCCTTATACACAGAGATTTACGGTATTCTTGAATGTCTGCACGGGAAGGGATGCACACTAATTTTTTTCTTTACATGAGGTTCAGATTGAATTTAGGGGGTATGAATTTAAATGTTGGGGGCTCTTATGACTCCTGTAATTGTTGAGCTAAGATGTAGGTTATAATGTTTTCAATCCAGAAAGTTAATGCCAGAAAATTTGTCTTCCAATAGAGCTCTGTACGCCTGAGACCTCCTGCATCAACTGCATGCGTTTTGTTCAAACACATAATCACTCACCATTTTGCTGTTAATAAATAGCTCAAAATAGAGACAAATCTGTCTGATTCACAAAAGTTGTATGCTGTGAAAAGAATGAATCACAGCTGACAAAACACTTGAAATTATTGAATTTGTGAAAGTTTCTAGCTGAGAAAATGGCTGTTGTTGATGATTTGCAGAATGTTTATGGTGCGATAGTTTAGGTATACATTTTTCCTTGATCTTGTAATAATAATAAGAAGAACAGGCATTTATATAGAGGCGTCCCATCTAGAAATTCTATTCTGAGGCGTGCTATTTAATAAATACCCTGGCTTTAGCTTAGCTGCCATTATAGCGCTCAAGCATTTCAAGGAATTAAATCCTGCCAGGTACCCATTTACTTCACCCGGGTTGAGTGAGGCAAATGTAGATAAATGCTGTGCCAAAGGACATTAGTTTAATACTAATCATCTCTTAATTTCCTTGTTTCCAGGTGAGAGCCTCGCCCGTCTTGAGGTCCAGAGGGCAGAGCTGGAGGTGGAGCTGAATCGTCTGAGAACCGAGGAAGCCGGTCTCAGGGATTCCCTTCTCAAGATGCAGGCGCTCAACGAAGGCCTTGGGCAGGACAAGATTGAGCTCAACAAGATTATCATGCAGGTGAGTTTCTTCTCTCACTGAGATCTTCATCAACTAAAGCCTCATTCCTACATGGTTTCTTGTGGTTTGGTATACAACCAGCCCGTGTTTACTATCCTTACGGTCTAATAGTCATTTGAAGGGCAATCCAACTCTTGTCATAAGTATATTTGTAAGAAAGAAGAAAAATAACAGAAACAGAATAGTAAAAGTTTGAAATGAATCGGACCAATAGTAAGGAACTCATGAATGTTTGAAATAGGAGATCACTAAGTCTACGCGAATCTCAAATTGGTAGTTTGGTTAGTGGATTGTGAGTAGGATGTCGATAACTCTCCCATTTGCCTTGTACAAAAATATCATTAATTTCTGTTTTTCTTGTAAGCTCCTTCTCTCTTGAGCACTACTCAAAATATATTATAGATAGCATATTATTATAGGACCTCTAAAAAGAATATAGACCCTCCACAGCAATGAATTTTTGACGAATTAAAATTTTAGTCATTTTATATGTTGGAACAGATGGGAAAGTAGTCCTGCACTACATCCCATTGACATTACTGCTTTAGCCAATTTGAAGTGCCCATATATATAGTGATTAATTTTTCAAAAATTCAGATATCAAAATCCCAATCCTTATTATTTTTATGCAGCTTGAAGCAGAGAAGAGCCGCTTGATTGAAGACAAAGATAATATTGACCATGAGAGGGCGGCAATCCGTGACGAGCTGATGAGGGTCGAGAGCGAGAAGGTGGATACGGAGACCGAGAAGATGGGTCTGAATCAGAGTCTGAGTCTGATGGAAGAGAACAGGACCAGGCTGGAGGAGGAGATGAGTCTACTCAACAGAGAGAAAGGAGAGCTGGGGGATAACCTCTCACAGGTAAGAAACTTGGTGGGACATAGGTAGGTGACCTGGGCCAGTATTCAAGTCAATACTTATGTCAGAAATATGAGTATTTTACTTAGTTTTATAAGTTAATTAACCTAAAACTTATTGAAACCTTAATCCTAACCCCAGAGCAAAGGTGTTGCCCAATCCTTGCCCAACAGCTGTCCATTTGAAGAACTCCTGAGCGGAAGAACTGCTGCAAACATCTTCTTTGTTGTTAATTTCCTACATTATTTCCTCCCTCTAACCTGGGGTCTAACACCATAACACACCCTGAGCCTCACCTAAAGCCCATTGTAACCCCAATCCTAACCCTACAAAGCCACACACCAGCAATTCACATATTTGGCTCACCAGTTGTCTAAACAGGAGAACTCATTCGCTGAAGAGCTAATCCCAACCCTATAAATTACAAAACACACACCGACAATTCCCCCCTTTTTACATATCGAATATCTCTTTTATCTTACTAGCTGTCCAGACAGAAGAACTCCTTAGCTGAAGAGCTACTGCAGACGAGGAGAGATGTCGAGAGACAGATAGAAGCAGCCTCTCGCATCGCCAAGGAGAAGGAGGAGCTGACGAAGGAGAAGGCAGAGTTGATCGTTCAGCTCACCGCGTCTGAGAGAGAGAACAGAGCCCAGGCTGAGGTAGGAAGTAACCTAGAGAAGTTAAAGAAGTTGGATTTAAGATTGTTAGTTCCCCTTTAGTAACAACAATACTAATAATATTCTGTGTTTATATAGCACCTAATACATCAACAGGGTCTCTAAGCTCTTAACAGATATATCATTACCCCCGTCATCCGATTCAGGCTTGTATTGCACCCAATGTTTGCATATTCTCCACTCCCTTTTACAGATGCCATTTTACAGACGCTCACAATGCTGACCAATCTACATTACATTAAGCCTATTTCACACTAAGGTGGCACTGGAGGCTTTAGACAAAAATTGGTTAGAAGTTAAAGTTTGAAAGCAAGTTTATTGGTTTTGAAAGATGGGATGAGGAGCTTGGAATCTTAGCCCTTCCTGTTGGAAGAAAAATGTAGAGTAGTAGTCATTGACAGAGAGAAAAAGAATGCTGTTTGGTGGTAGATTTTCATGGGTAGATCTATGCACCTTGATTAGTATTGGTCTTTTCAGAACATTTTCTGTTGGAGTTAGGTAATAAATAGAAAAGGAAAGTGGTAGCCATTATCAAATTTTCAATGAAAACATTTTGGGGAAGGAAAAAAAAAAAGTGATGGCCAGTGAGCAAAAGAGAGGAGAAAAGATGTAGATGATAGAGAAAATTACGAAAGAGAAAGAAGGGAACATGCAGAGAAAAGGTTAAGAATTCAGGAGAGAAAAGAGTGAGGAAGAGGACAAATTTCAGCTTCTTATATTAACCGTTTCTCAATCTCTTTGAAAATGATATGTAGGTGATAGCTGCAATGAATACAGACAAGGAAAGCCTTGAGAGAACGCTGTACGAGTATCAACAGAGTCTGGCCAAGCTTGAAGCAAAGAGGACACAACTGGAGAGCGAGCTTCAGGAACAGGGCGTCTCAAAAGAAGGAGTCACAGGTATGAACCTTACCCCAAAATTTGCCTTATGATATTTCACGAAGCAGAAGCTCATGTACATCAAACATGGCAGACCGGTTGCGGTCTCCAGATTGTGATGGTTAGTGATAAAAATTGGACCCCATGCCCTGTCCCATGAAGCCAGGGCCCCGCCTTAAGACTTGTGATTAATGCGAATCTATCAAATGCCCCAATTTCGGTAGCTTATAACAATTATTGTAACTTGTTATTGATAACAAGTTTTATGGTACAGGGTCCGGTTCTTTACAATGAAATTCAGAACTAGATACTGAAAGTGCAGTAAGCCATTGATGTTCTCATTTACAATATATTGCAACTCTCTTGTTCTCTTTTTCATCCTCATCTGGAATCTATTGGAATCTGCCCCTCCCTCTGTCTTTCTCTCTATTTCTCATCCTCTTGTCCTCTGTCTCTCTTTTTGTTTTCCCTTCTCTCTTTTTGTTTTCCCTTCTCTATTTTTCTTTTCTCTACTCTCTTTCTCTGTTCTCCTCTCTTTGCCACCCTCTTTCTTTTTTATCATTGTTTTTTCTCACTATCTCTCTTTCACTCTTCCATCGCTCTCTCTTTCCCTCTTTCTCTCTATATCTATCTCCATCTCTCTCTCTCTCTCTCTTCTCTCTCCTTCAGTGTTGCATAACAACATCCCTAGGATACTTCACCATACATTGTACTGACTTGAACTATGTTACCCTTTCAAATTGTTAAGATTAATGTAATTTTTTCTAAACTCAAATGCAATGTTACTGCTATTTTATTGTGAATCAATATGCACTTCAGCTTTCGGGTTGCTATGTATCATTTTTAATAAACAATTTTCAATTCAATTCAATTCAATGCCATATTTCTGTCTCTGTTTCTCGTTCCATGATCAGTTGAGCTCGCGAGGCAGCGTAAGGAGATGGAGATCGAGATGACCCGATACCAGAAAGATCTTGAGCTTCTCAACCAGAGGATGGTACAACAGGAGAGAGACACCCAGCTCGCTCTCAAGCAACGTCAACAGGCTCATGATGAAGACGTGGAGAGACTCAACAGAGAAAGGGTAAGCAATTGTGCTCATTTTTATAGTTGCTGAAAGCCCTACTGCACTACTAAAGGCTACTTGCGCCCTCTGTATAGCAAACAATGCCTGATGTGGTGTCTGTTGGTCCCCCATGATCCCCTTTTTCTTATGTTAATTGAGAGCTAATTTTATGAGATACCCACCTGTCAGTGCAGACATGCCTTAAGTCTGGAGTTTAAGTGGATTCTTGTATAGCACTCATATCTAGACTTGACACTCCTGGCGCCGCACAATCGTTACCCTATCTTTAACGTGGCTGCCATTATGGCGCTCCAGCATTTCAAGGAATTAATTCCTGCCAAGTACCCATTTACATCACATTCAATTATTCTTTATACATTTCAACTAAATGTTCATGTTATCTTCCATATCTACAGGAGAGTTTGAAGCTAGCAATGGAGGCCGAGAAAGAAGACCTGGTGAGAAAGACCAACCAGGAGAGAGAGGAGATGAACAGTAGATACATGCAGGAGAAGGAGGAGCTCACGGAAGATCTGATGGGGCTTCAGAGGGAGAGGGACGAGAGCTTGCTCCTGGCAGAGAATGACAAGCAACAGGTAAATAGATATACATCGACACCATGAGCTAAATACAGATCACTATGTGCAAATGAAAGTTGTGGGTTTTAAGTTGAAGATGATTTCCCGCCATTTTTTGTGAGGTAGTTTTTATTTTGCTGGTTCAACCAATCAATCTACTGCAGGATAAATAATCCAGAATGAATTATAGCCATGTTCTCTTGGCACACAATTCCTATCCAGTGCTATGCTTTGATTTTGCATTACCAAGAAATTTTCAATGATTTTATAAAACATATCAATTCATCACTTTGTATTAGATCTCACAAGTGTGAACGCAGTGCACCATTTCCACTCCTTCTGTATTCTATTATGTAAAGCGCATAGAGACTTGTCTTATGTACCGTACAAAAACGTTAAATTATTACTATTATTATTATTTTGTATGCAGTCGCTGTCGTTGGCCCAGACTGAGAGGAACCAGCTGGTGGAGAAGCTGAACTCATCTCAGAGAGAGATGGCTAATGCTTCCATGGAGATGGATAGGATCAAGAGAGAGGCGTTCACTCGAGCTGAAACAGACAAGGTAACTTAAAAAGTCTTCATACTTTCACATGGTAGTACTTAATATAATGAAGCCTGTTTATAAAGACAGCTCAAGGGAAACATGCAAGACGGTCTTTTTAGGCAGGTGATATTTATGTACATGTTTCTATGGTACAGGTTTCAATGAAAAACCCTATTCAAGGGAGAGAAGAAAAAAAGTCTTTATAGAAAGGTAGTCTTTCTATACAAGTGGTTGCTAAAGGAGGTTTGATTGTAGCAGTATTGTATTGAATAGCGAGTAAAAAGACCTTCGTTTGAGGTGAAGTGTTGAATATCTGTTTGCTATTTCACCATATAAATATACAATTTAATGAGTGTTTATCAGCTTGCAGTATTTGAATTTTGTTTGATGAAATAAAATGAGAGGCCATCATGATGATTCATCATTAAACTTGTTTACTTGTGTAAACATAGTATACACGTACTTATGTATTCTTCCCACAAGTTTCAGAAAAGAGTAGAAATATTTTTTTTCTAATTATACTTCCTTTCTGCCATATTTGTAAGAATCCTTAACCTATTAATCCAATCCTTAATTGTATTTAGTATATATGATACATCTTAATGGCATTGGATGTCCATTTAGGAGTATTTATGATGCTTATCTTAATATTTATGGACAGCACATCTAGGTGTATTTAGTGTGGTCTGTAATAATTGGATTTTTATTTTGTGGTCTTCTACAGGAAGCCATCAGAGACGTACAGGACGAACTGAAAGAGCTACGAGCAAGATTCGAAGAGGGAACGTAAGTTTATTTAGATTTAAAGATTATCATTAGTGGAAATACAGTCAGACTTAATACATATCTCACACATCTTTTATGATGAAACTGCTCATTGCCAATTGTGTCTCCAAACACCAATAAGTTGTAAATCTGCCAGTGGGTCAAAGAGAAAGGTAATTTCTCTGAATAAATCTAGCCATACATGTATAACATGACATTTAATTTTTTTGTTGTAAAGTACAACGTTCATATATGATTGCGATATATCGTATATGATTGCGATATATCGTATATGATTGTGAAGTGTGGAATATCTAGTCAAGAAAATACACAAAATGAAAGAGGGGGGAAACACACACACCCCACACACCCGATCACACAAGAAAAGTACTTCAGGACAACAACAAGAAAATGAATGCAGGCAGCTTTTATTTTATGATAAAAGAGAAAAAATGATTATCTTGAAAAAAAATGGATAGCCATTATTGATTGTAATAACTAAATCCACCATTTCATGACAGGAATGTTCGAGAGCGCCAGGCCAAGGATCTCAGTAATCAGATCAAGGACCTCCAGAAGGTCAAGGAAGCCCTGCTGAGGGAGGTCAACGAACTCAAAACACAACTCAAGATGGCCGAAGAGAGCAGGGATGGGGTCAGGAGAGAGCTCATCGAGGCGCATCGCAAGATAAGAGAAGGTAGAGAAAAGTGTTCTCTTATAGCATGTAAAAATTGGCCACAAAAAATTTCCATTATAAAATTCCTTTTTTCAAGGACAAACCAAACTTTTTGTAGCTAGATATTGATGTAATGCATTCTCATAGTTGTCATGGAGATGCATAATTATTAGAGCCAAACGTAAAAGTGAAAGCACTTCTTGTATGGTGCCAATTTGATGAGGAAAATTCTGATTGAGCTTTATATTTGTACAAATCTTTTCCCATTTTTCCTGAGGTCAATTAGGAGAAAATTCATTTTCATCTTTGATTTATAGAAAAAAGTGAAGAATGATAAAATATAGTTTAGTTCCGTTTGGTTTATTTTCATCTTTCACAGTTTACATAAGATATTGTAATGAAACAGGGGTTTTAATTTTCATCAATATGTAAAGATTTACACCTTCCTGAAGTTATTTTTCCCTTGATGATATGTGAACCTGAACCATTATATTACATTTATAGCCCCACTGCACTACTTATAGCTACCCAATATAGCAAACAATGCCTAATCGGTGACCATCGGTCCCCCATGATCCCCTGTTTCTTATGTTAATTGAGAGCTGATTTGATGAGATAACCACCTGTCAGTGACCATGCAGGGAGGTCTAATCCCTCCTGGCCAAGCTAGTGCAGAGGGGCTTTAAGTGCTATTGAGTGCAGCGTTTTAGTTCAACTCTAATTTGTTTCTGCAGGTGATGAAGGGCGTGAGATCCAGCGCAAAGAGAACATGGAGCTGAAACGACAGATGAACGATGAGGTCCGTGAGAAGGATGCGATCAACAGAGCCAACGAAGAACTGAGACAGAAGGTCAAGAAGGTGGAGACGGATCGCATCCAATTGAACAGGAACGTGGAGGAGAGGACACAGAAGATTGCTGGTGAGTAGTGAGAGGAGGGATAAAGATAGTTATGGAAGTGGTGGTGGTGGTGGTCAAGATGATGATGATGATGGATGATGATGATGATGATGATGATGATGATGATGATGATGATGATGATGATGATGATGATGATGATGATGATGGTGAAAGTAGCTAGTAAGGTTATGTAGGGGGTGGCATTAGTAACAATAACAATTATGATTTTAGTAATTGTGACAGTTTTGATGGTAATAATGGGGATGATGATAGTGATTACGATTATGATGATGGAGTTTTGTGTTGCTGATGATTATGGTGGTGATGATGATGATTATGGTGATGACAATGATATGGATGATAAGAATGGTGGTGGTGGTTGTGGTAATAATCACATTGATGACTATGAAGGTATTAACACAGCTTTGTATTCGAATGTACCTTAAAATATTCAGTCATTAAATTCTGTTATTATTTTGTCTCACAGTTTTGGAGGAGAGTAAGACAGCTATACAGAAGGAGGCTGGAGACCTTCGAGCCAGTCTGAGAGAGGTGGAAAAGTCTCGCCTGGAGGCCAGACGAGAACTCCAGGAGCTTAGGAGACAGGTAATTGTTGTGATGATGATGATGATGATGATATTGATGGTGATGGTGATGGTGATGATGATGGTGATAATTGTGATGATCATGATGATGGCTATAGAGCAACTGCTCCCTTTTCGAGAAGAAATTCTTGTATACTCGTGAATGTTTTTCTTGCTATATTAAGTATCCTTTCAGCGCTTAAGCGCTTTAGAGGATGAATCTGAAGGAAAAAGCAATTTTGCAGTAAGAATGTGTGCATAGTATTATCCTTACCGCAAACTCTGTCAAAGAAAATTTTCCCTGGGTAATTTCTTTCTGAAATCCCCAAGTTTAGTATTGAAACCAAGGGTGGTATTCTACGGAGAGATTTTAGATTTAATGTACATGTAATTTAGCTATTTTCATATTATCTTCATTAATGACGTCACAACTGTTTCCTCCGATCAGGTCAAGACCCTCGACACGGATAAAGCCAAGCTTACCAAGGACATCCATGACCTTCAAAACCGCGTTGCCAGGGACGATGAGAAAGAGGAGGAGAATAGGAAAGAGATCTACGCCCTCAAACAAAAGGTAGGATAGCAAAGAATGTTGGGTATTTACTGATGTTAAAAGTGATTCATTGTGTATCGAAAGATCATTAAAGTGTCATTGCACATCTCTATATTTTTTGAGGAACTTTCAATTGACTGGTTTATGTGTTTGTTCCCCTGGGGCGGTATTCTGGACCCTGTGTTATCTCTAATATTGTTGTATCTTTGAAGATAAGATAAAGTTGGTATTCTGAAAGTTGTTGTAACTTTTGTTGTATCTCTTCTCTCATCTCTTTGGCCGCTGCTGCGCTCAAATTTGTGTGCGCTTGTAATTATGCGTATTATTAATAAAATGGCGCTTACAGTGATCCTCAAGAGATAACACAGCGATACAACAATTTTCAAAATACCAACTTACAACAATATTAGCGCTGTGTTATCTCTGGAAGATACAACAAAAGATAACACAATATTTACAACAATGTTCAGAATACCGCCCCTGGCACGGATGTAGGCTGCATGGTCATCAACCAGAGGTCCTCTGTTTTATCTGAATAATTCTCAGTGATGAAACAAAATTGAAACACAGCATTGTGCCTTATTGGTTTCCTTTGATTTGCTACATGTGTAGCTTAAATATTGTTTAAGTTTTCATATCATGAAATTCAAAGCGCAAAGTGACAGTTTTGAATTGTCCGCTATGAAAGCAAAATTTGTTGTTATTTTGAATTATTGTTATCATTACTTTTCTAGGAGGAAAGACATACATGAATTCAGAAGAATAGACAGGTGCTCTCATTTTGGTGTACGCTAGATCTGCAAATTTTGAGATCAGGGCCCCCGTCTTACAAAGAGTTGATATCAATCGGAACCTATTTGCGATTAATATCAATCGCAACTATGTACATCTACATAAGAAATAGGAGACTGCAAACTTGCGATTGTATGATGTGGCCCAGTAGAAGAAAACAAAGAGCAGTTGTTTGAGTTACACCCTTTATCCATGCTTTTCTCCCGATCCAGGTGATGGAGACAGAGGCAGAGCGGGAGTCTGCCAGGAAGGACGCTCAGAACCTCACCCGTCGCTTTGGCGACCTGGAGGAGGAGCTCCGTCTCAAGGAGAAGGATTACGCAATGTCCGTCGACGAGGCGCGCTCGGCAGAGAGACGCATCTCAGAGAGGCTGCGCACCACAGAGAATGCACTGGATGAGACTAAAGCCGATCTAGGAGACCTGAAGCTGAAGCTGAGTGCTGCAGAGGGAAGGGTCAATGGTCTGGAATCCCAGTTGGCCCAAGTGGAAGGTAAATCTTAGCTTTTTGATCCTCTTTTCAATATTCATCCAGTAGCTCCTCATCCCCTCCTTTCTTTCCGATGTTTTCACCATTTTCAAAGTAATGGCATTGTAACATTAAAGCGCATATTTCCTCACGTTTTTGCATTAAAGTAGTTGATATAATCTTGTATAATATCAATTTTAGCAGACTGAAAAAATTTATTTATTTTAGCATAGTGAAAGGTAGTGGTACGTACATAGAGATGCATCTGTCACATAAAATGCATAATTGTTGAAAATTGTAATTTCATTGCATAGTGGTTCAATAATATATACTTAGTACATCGATCTATGCTAATAAATATCAAACTGTAGATCAGATACGTCAAGTGGCACTTATGAATATTTATGCCTTTTTCTTCTAGACTTATCTTTACGACCGACAAAATTTCGCTAAACTACCTAATAGCAGAGTCAAGATCTAGTGACCTTTATACATTTTTCTATTTCTCTGTCTCATCTAGGAGCGAAGCAGGAGGTAGAGTTCAAGCTAGGGAGCCTCCATTCCACCCTACGTCGAACCCTAGGCATCGGAGCTGGTGGAATGGGAAGCTCACTTAGTCTAGCTAGTAGTACCTCACCAGGGCCAAGGGCGTCTCTTAGGGATAGGAGTCCTAGTCCAGTACGAGCACGTAGGACCAGATCTCCTGTCAAAGGTGAGTCCTACCTCAAATTTCCATTCTTAAGATATTAATTATTGAGTCTAGCTAGTAGTAATTCACCAGGGGCAAGGGTGTCTCTTAGGGATTGGAGTCCTAGTCCAGTATGAGCACGTAGGACCAGGTCTCCTGTCAAAGGACACTCCTGCATCTAATTTATATGCTGTGTTCTCGCTTAAATTTATAATACATTTTATGTCATTTACTATCCATTTCTTTCTTCATTTTTTTCCTTAAAAATTCACACAATAATTGTAAACCCGTCACAATTGGAAAGATAATGTTCTTCGAGTTCTATTTCCTACAATAAATAATAATCAATATGGATTTTTGCAAGTCATAGATAACTGAGGAGTGTATTGAGAAATCCATTACTGTTTTATGATCTCTAATTTGGGGAAGGGCATATAAATTTTTTCAAGTTTGGAGCACCACCCTTTTTAACTAGTAATCATTGGCTTGGAATCTATTTGGCCCTTGAGCTGTAGGTTAATCGACTTTTAAACACGTTCTTACCCTCCAGTAACAGAAAAACTCTTTAAACAATCAATTTTAGGTTTTGACAACACCTTTGCCTCCACTGCTGATGGGTTTGGAACCCCCATCCCCCGTACCGGGTCCCCTGAACTACAGGACCGGTCCGCCAGCCCCCTCCCGACTCGCAGCACCTCTCCTACCCGTATGGAGCAGCTCGTGGCCGATATCGACCCTGAGACTGTCAGGATCGCCCTCAAAGACTTCTCCCAGCAGCTCAAGGATACAGAGAGAGAAAGGGTGAGTTCCTTTCCTTTGGTTTGGTCGTTTGGAATCGATATGTCTGCTCTTGAGGTTAAAGAGAAGGTCGAGTTCTGGGAAGAGGTGAAAAATAATTTGTGAGTGTTATCATTCTTATTATGCAAATGTGGAAGAACATCAGATAACAAGACATGTTACCCGAAAAGCATGGCTCTTCAAATGCCTTCATATTTCAAATATGTCATGTAACATCGTAAAAATCCAGGGTAGGATTTTTACGCCACGTGTTTGTGTAGTCCCATAAACATCTTTCGGTGTACAGTGTTTGTAACTTTACCAAGACTTGGCCAAATTTCTTATCATTTTGATGATTCCAGAATTTTGCAATACACACCAATACTTACCATACATGTATATGCTTGATGATCAACCTTTTCTGGTCGATTCCACACCGTTTCTTCCACAATGCAATCTCATGACCAGAACTCAACTTCATCTTTAAAAGAAGAGTTATTTTTGCCTCATTTTTCTCTGTAAGCCTTTGTTTGGATGGAATCTACTTCCTTTAAATCAGTTGTTACTACATGTCAGATAGCCTTGGGCAAGGTTTCAGGTCCTCAAGAGCAATTGTTGGAGAAGAGTTTTTGTTCCCATTTTTTGTTGTTTCAGATATGAACAGATCAATTAAACTGGTCCATTGATAGTTGCTGGGGCAACTGAGATAATTTTTTGAACTTGAATTAAAGCAGTAAGTCATGGGATTCATGTAAACACATTTGTGCACCATATCCATGCCCTGGCAAGTACATCTACCATATGCTGACCATGATTGCATGTGACAAATTCAATCACTATGCCTTTCTGCAATCTTCCATGTCCCCATGCATCTTCTGGATATTGAATAGCAGGTGTCACTATGAACGTGACAGACAAAGAAAGCGGACAAAATATACAGTTCCTCACGTAGACAAAGGAACATCCCTTCACTGCTATTATGTAAAAATGTGTAGAACAGGTGAATATGCATGTGACACCTGTTCTGCATATTTTTTACATAATAGCAGTGTAGGGATGTTCCTTTGTCTATCTGAGGAACTGTATATTTTGTCCGCTTTCTTTGTCAGTCATGTTCATAGTGTGTAGATTACTAACTTACTAAAAAGATCTCAAACATGTGTATAAAGTCTGCTTAGGGGAGACGAGAAAAGTGGTCTTTAGAGATACAGTGTAGGTCGTCCTTTTTCCCTTCTTTTTCTTAAAAGAATTCTTGTATACATGTCCAATGTGAAATGTTCAAGTTGGTCATTCTGTATAGATGGGTTTCGGAAGTGGGTGTTACCATAGATATTTCTAATTCAAATCTTGGGGTTTTCAGGATGAAGCCTTCAGTCTTGTTTGTCTGATCACGGGATTCTTTATTCAAGTTCAATGTGAAACATTCAAGTTGGATATTCTGTGTATATTATTTTTGAAGCAGTTGGTACATACATATTCATAACTCCAACCTTACCATTTCAGGATGAAGCCTTCTGTCGCATTCGCCTGATCACCCAAGAGCTTGCTGAGAATGAGGCAGCCAGGCATCGTGTAGACCAACGCCTGCAGCAGTTCCAGAAGTCCCTGACTGAAGCGGAGGAGGGCAAGCGAGGCGCCGATGGACGCCTCAGCAGCGCGCAGACCGCCCTCATGCTGCAGGAGGAGACAATCCGACGAAGTGAGAGGGATCGTAAAGGCATGCAGGTAAAGTTTCCAGCGATCTCTCTTTACGTGCCATGTTCTGAGACCATGCTACCATGGAATGCCACAACTCTGTCCCATATTTTATGAAGTAATTCATTCTCCTCGAGATCAATTCCACTTTTAGAAATCCCCCTCCTTAAGCTACTCATCCACATAATCCTCCTTCTACCCCTACTCCTCCTCCCCTCGATTCTTCCAGGACAGTGGATGTGATTAAAGTCTGAAATCTAAAAGAAAGAATCATTGGTAAGTTGTCATCAGCCTTAGGAGTCGATAATCAAGGGCTTTTAAAAAGTCAAAGGCTTAGAAATACAGCAGTACTTACAGGAAGTTGTTTTCTAGTGATAAGGTGCTCTATAAAGAAAAATTCTGATGAGCCATTTCAATTTTTTGATATATCTTTCATGGTTAAGTCAGTGGCTGAAGATGGGATGAAAAATATGTGTGTCCATATAATCTATATGGTGTGTGGTTATGAAATGTGAAGACTAATTTATGAAAAGCTACAAAGGTGTTTTACAATGTCTCATGTCATAAGCATTGGAAATTAAGTGGTTTTGGATGCTTTTGAATTTTGGGGCCGTCAGAGTGGCTCAATTATTAGAAAAATAGATTTAAGAGTTTAATCACATGCGCTGTCCGGGAAACTATATTTGATACTTCTTTGTGTTGTAAATCATTAGTAAGTGGTCATCAGCCTTAGGAGTCTGTAGCCAATGGCTTTTTAAAAGTCAAAGACTTAGAAATACAGCAGTACTTACAGGAAGTTGCTTTCTACAAGTTGATGTTGCAAAATCATCACAAAATTGTATATATGAGAAAGGAATAACTAAACATTTTTATTTGTATCTTCAGGAAAAAATCAACACCTTGGAGCGTTCGCTACAGTCGGCCGAGGCAGAGAAGCGTAACCTGAGCGACCGCATCGCCAAGATGAACCAGGGCTCTCAGAGGATGGAGGGAGACAAGCGTTCTCTCCGTGAGACCCTCGAAGCCTCGGAGAACCGCTGCACGCAGCTGGAGCTGAAGCGACGAGCGCTAGAGGGCGACCTTCAACGGTCTCACCTGTCGATGAACGACAAGGAGACGGAGAGCCAGGTCCTGCAGGACAGGATCGAGGCCTTGATGAGACAGATCCAGGACCTGGAGAGAAAGAACACCTCGTTGCAGCTGACCGTTGATAGATTGTCCAGCTCGCTGGCCAGGTCTGAGGAAGGAGAACACACTCTCAAGGATCAGGTGAGAATAAGTCATTTTCACCCATCCATCTCAGAACCTCCAAATTATCCCGAAAGCCATTTTTCATGTACAGTCAATCCTGTCTATAGCGACCCCCCAAGGGAAACACAAAATGGTCTTTGTAGACAGGTTCCTTTAGTACATGTTTCAAGAATCCATTTTCAAGGGAAACAAAAATGTAGTCTTTGTAGACAGGTGGTCACTAAAGCTGGTTTGACTGTAACTTGCCCAACTACATCTTGCTATTATCTTACCATTAATGTGTCTAAATTTCTGATTATTTCTTTTTGTAAATTAATCTGTAAACTTTTACCGGTGAAAAAACAAATTTCCAAATGGATAATAAATGCTTAATTTAAATTAATTTCATTTCATTTCTTCTCAGCTGCAATCTCTTTCCCTGTCGCTCAACGACACTGCAATGGAATCCACTCAGAAGCAGGAACAGTTACACCACCTACAACAGGCTGTGGCTAACAGCGAGAAGGATAGGAGAGTCCTGCAAGAAAGATTGGATGCTGCTAGGTAATGCATCACTATATTGCCTTTTTTGTGAAGTGATTCATGCATTATTAAATAAATCGCAGTTGGATACATTAGGGTTAGGGTGTAAGTGGATAGTTCGCACCTTGCTCTTCTGAAGATTTGTTACGTTGTTTTAGGAATTATTGAAATAGTTCCCTCAAGTTTTAAAGGAAACCATTAGGAATTTAATAAAAATTTGTTGGGGAAAGAGATGAGCTTCTTCTGATTTTACAGTATCTTAATGGAATACATTTTGTATTTTACAAGTTGTTATGCTTCCGTAAGCCTAATTTGTTGTTGTTATGCCTCCGGCCACTGAAGGTGGTGCCAGTGGCATTATCTTTATGTATCTCCATTGTCAGAATGCAAAGTGCATACTGCTGTTAGGTAGGGCAAGCCACAGTGTTTGTCCTACATAGCAACAACTAATGTATGTAATTTGCATTCTGACAATTGATTCATTCACAAGAGAAACGTTACAGGTGAATGAAAGAATTCGTATTGAGGCGCTTCACGAGGGCATATGCATACAGTTGTTTACATTACATATTGTCATATTACTCAATGTGCATTTCTTTAATCACAGACATAGTGCTAGTGATGCCAAGAAGCAGAACCATCAGTTGATAGAGAGAGTTCAGCAGGCACAGAACGATCTAGCTGAGTGTGAGCTGAGGAGGGCAGAGCTGGAGCAACAAGTCAGGTCTTCACAACAGGTCAGTGGTTGTGACATATCGTTTCTCTCATCAGATCTGTTTAGAGACTCTCTCTTAAAGGAGGAGTAGCATGACGAGACTATGTGTCTTTCCCGTGGCCTGACTTAAGGCCAATCGGGTACAATACGACTACGGACAACGCAACCACAGTATTCATGTGCGTGCAACGTACGCAAAACCGAAGCGTGAAGAGAACTTCAGTCTGTTTCGCAAAAGCCAGCACGCTAACAGTTAATCAAGAACATTCGTTCACGTGCAGTTGTCCAAAACAAGTCGTAGATGGCGTTAACCAGTATTAGCCATGCTCCACCCCCTTACATGAGAAAGGTCTACTTCTAAAGCACTTGAAATGCAAACCTGACCGACTCTCATTTTACATTTACCCCACCAGATGGGTATCTACATGTCAGCTTTACAGAATTTCATCAAATTTACAGCATGCATACTCAAATCATTTCGTAAATAATCTAGATGTGGATTTGTCACTGAGACAAATTTGGTGATCTGCCGCCTTCATTGCCCCACCTCGATTTCTACATATAGCTTTTAATTTTGTGCATTATAATAAATAATTACCACTCTCTGGAGCATTAGAATGGCCGAAACCTCTTCAATGTTGTTTGAGTATAGTACCATATTGTAACATGATTCTCAGCAGGTCATCACTAAATCTCGACTCGTGTTTTTTAATGATAAGATATCAATCATATGTACACTGCCTACATTTGAGTATCAGGTTAAACTATGTTGCCCTGGTTAAAGCGAAGGGGACCAAAATAGTTGTAGTCTCACTTTACCTCAGTAAACAGAGGAACCAGAATATTCTCATGCAAGTTCATATTAGTATATTATTGATTAATTTGATTACATTCAAACCTGCTTTAGTGACCACCTGTCTATAAAGACCACATTTTGTGTTTCCCCTGAAAATGGTTTCTCATTGAAACATGTACTAAAGGAACCTGTACAAAAAAGACCCCCTGCCTACAAAGACCACTTTTCTTGTCTCCCTTGGGTGGTCTTTATAGACAGTTTTCACTGTATTATTAATCTATTTGTCTCTGTCCCCACACAGCTCGTGAAGCAGCACCAGGAATCGGAGGAGGCCACCATGACTAAGATCCAGAGATACCAAGCAGAGAAACGTTCCTTGAAAGAACACGTCACCACGCTGCAGAAGGCGTACAGTAACCTGGAGACCGAGAAGAGAGAGGTGCAACGCAGTGCTGGTCGTCTGGAGAAAGATAAGACTGCCCTCAAGAAAACCCTGGATAAGGTAAGGCCTGAATATATTGTTATGAATATGCAAATTATTGGATTAGAATATATTAATTCCAAGAGATGATGTGTTGTTAAATGATCAAGCTTATAAACCACGAATCAAAGGTAAAGAATCGTCCTATTTGGTTTTGATTTTTGAATGTATTAATTTGATTCTTAGTTGTTTTAGGGGATTATGTTATTTTCTTGCCCTGACCTAACAATATAGATTAAGTTTTATATCGCTTTTAGCATTGGGATGGAAACTACAAAGTGATTTGTGTACAAGATGAATTTCATATAGATTCCTACTTCCAATTTTCATATTGTATTGAAAAGAACATATGTCTATTTTGTTCTGAAAATTAAACGTGAACACTATTTCATAAGTGACTTTAAATTGTGAATACTTTGAATAAGTGTTCAAGTAGTATTCATAATCTTCTTTAGTAAACAATTATTCCAACAATTCAGATGAAAACCGAAATACTGTTTTTATTGTAATTGGGCTAGTTGAGCTATTTTGTCCCATACGTTAGCAATCACATTTTAGTATTCCCGTGATCATGTTGGATAGATTGTTTTATTACAGCTGAGATAATGTTGATGATTCGCAGGACTTGTATGGCCATTTATCTGTTTCAAACATTTAAAGGCGCCCGCTCCTCCATGAAAGCACTGTAGTCATGGACTACGCATTTGCATGAAAAGATGGGTGTTGAGACCTGACTTAAAGCTTTCTAGCTTTTGTCAGTGTCATGAAAAAAAGGAGGGAGGGAGTTCCAGAGGTGTGAAGACAGAAGACTTATGAAAATAAAATTTACATTGCTAAATATATTACTCATGGCGGATGTAGTATCGGAAATAATATCGCTAGTGATATTCGTTTGTCTTGCAATGTGGTCAATAAGAGATTTAAAAGATCACAACCGTTTCGTGCGCTATCTGCAACACTTCGTCAGGTGATAAAAACTAATGTAAGCAAGCATGTTTTATACTCTACTGGAGGACCTGCGCAGCGGTAAATAATTTGATCGATAGCCCCATGTGCGTTGGCCAATAGGCCTTGTGCGTTATTGTTCCAATTATACAAATTACATATCCAGAAAGTCCTTATCAAGAAAAGTGCTTATTTCTCTCTGCATTTCCCCACACTTCAGGTCGAGCGAGAGAAGATGCGCCATGAGGAGGCTGTAATGAGGGCCACGTCAGAGAAAGGAGCTCTAGACCAGTCACTAACCTCCCTGGACCAAGAAAATATTGAGCTTCAGAGACAGATCCAGGCCCTACAGGCTACGCTCGCGGAGACGGAACAGCAACATGCCCAGAGGTTTGTATACAAATCATATTAAACAAATTTGATAGATCAAACCTAATCAATCAAATCTTTCAATAATCGGGTTGTTAGAATTTTTACACTTGCATATGTGTGGGGCTATCCATATTAAAAAAGTGTTGTGGTCCAGTGGATAAGTTTTTGGACTGAACCACAAGGTACGGGGTTCAAGTCCCTGCTACAACACCAACGTCCTTTGGCAAAACGTTAATCTCCATTTGCCACACTCCGACCGGGTGAGGTAAATGGGTTTGTGGTAGGATTATTCCTTGAAATGCACTGTGCGCTGATTACAGCTGCCGGAGCTAAAGCTAGGGTAATCATTTCCAAAGCTCTTTGGAGTGCATACGGACATTATATCTGTAATGCGCTATACAAGCACGGATTGTTATTCTGGTTGACTTCACCAATCAGATATCACGTTTAGAATGTTGAAAAGTCAGGACAGGTCATTTTGTGATGTACATGTACTTACCCAGGTGGAAAACATGTTAATTATCTTTGTAGCACAGCGCTTCCATTATAACCAATCGTCAGAATTATTTGTAATCGGTGTATTTGGGGTTGCCATATTAAAAAACATGAGCATGCATGTCAAGCTATCTTATTGGAAATTGAGGTTCAGATGTTGGAAAGACAGGACAATTAGTCCTGTGATGTACTAGGCTTCTGGGCAACATGGCCATTCTCTAATGTAGCACAGTGCATCCTTAACGAATAGAAATGGCTGCCTCAGTCCCTTGAAACAAGATGTGTTCTGGCAAGAGTAAGGCTAAACCTATCATGTGTTGTACAATCTTCAATGAGGCAAGTGTCCATGTCTTGTCTACATTGTAGTGCCCTGCCACCATTAGGAGATACATATAAGCCATAGTCCTTTGGAACAAGCTTTGTCATGTATGTGTAGCCTGTTATATTTTCATTTGTTTGTTTGTTTGTTTGTAGATTGATTGAGCTAACAACAAGACACAGACAAGAGACAGAGATCGAGACGGAGAGATTGAGAACAGCTCAGCTTCAGGCTGAGAGGACCCTGGAGGCCAGGGAGCGGGCTCACAGACAGAGGGTCAAAGGGCTTGAAGAGCAGGTTAGTATACCCTAGAAATATTGTCTGTAGCCAGATACAGTCTCCCTAATACAAAGTGGAATAGTCCAACCTTTGGTGGCAGTACCATGAAAAAATGGGGTATACCATTATTTTCTGGGTATGCAATTTGAATAAAATTGTAGCATGTAACCAGAATTGTTGGTAAAGTGAGCTAATGTCAGAGATAAAGTCCCCCTAATGCAAAGTGGAATAGTCCAGCTTTTGGTGGTAGTGCCATGAGAAAATGGTTCATACCATTTTGTGATGGGTATGGAAACTAAATAGCATGTAACCAGAATTGTTGGTAAAGTGAGCTTATGTGACAGATACAGTTCCCCTTAATAGAAAGAGATCTATAGTCATGTAACTGTTGTGGAGTAGATATGTCACCGGACTGTGGAGCACAAGATCCGAAGTTCGAAGTAACGCTGCAGCACTTATGTCCTTTGGCAAGACATCAATCTACATTTGCCACACTTGACCCAGGGGATGGAAATGGGCACCTGGCAGGGCTAGATTCCTTGAAATGCTAGAGCGCCGTAATGGCAGCCATGCAAAAGCCGGGGTAATAATTGCGGAGCGCCAGGAGTGTCAAGTCTGACAGACATGGGCGCTATACAAGAACTCACTATTACTTTTATCATTATTATTATCTCTGTTATTATCTCTGTTATTTCTTTTTTTGTTTATTCAGAATTCCACGTTGAAGGATCAAATGCATCACGAGGTACGGAAAAGACAGCAGTACATCTCCATGAGTTCCAAGACCAATGATGAGATCCAGGACCTCAGGAATATGCTCAGTAAGAACCAAGTCCAGTTTCCATTTAGCCGTCGTAACCAAATTCATAAATAACTGCCCCAATTCAAATGATTTCATTCACCGGATTATACAAATAATTGATTTGGATATGATTATAAGCTTGTAGAGAGCATGATAAAACCAAACACTACATTGAAATGTGATAATTCTATAAGCTGTTGATTTATGAACACATGTGTCTTTACCCCATTCAGGCGACTCGTTGCACTCGGTGGCCCGCGACCCGACCCTTGACCCCCTGCTTCTGGAGCACGAGACCAGGAAGCTGGATGAATCCATGGGATACTCCTCCTCTCTGCGCAGGTCGGCCAGAGGGGCGTCGCCTCCTACCAGTCTATCACCACGCCTAGCCAAGGACCGCACCCGTAGTATATCCCCCGTCAGGCTGGGTAAACCAACCAACACCTCCACACCAGGAATGGGTAAGTTAACTTAACCCTAGAGCACCGAAACATCCCGAGATGCCCCGAAAATGTTGCATGTTTAGGAAGCAAACAAGATTTTGTATCTTGCACATATTTTCTAATGGGGATTCCCCAGTATCAAAGTAACATTGTTATGACATGTAGATAATCAATATTGTATCTTCTCATACAGGCTTTCAAAAGCAGGATGTAGAAAATCCCATTTATGAGGATTTCAGAGAAACAAGATTTATTTAGAGTTGTACTAAGCACTTGAAGAATGAGAGTGGGAGTTCAGCGTGGTTCTCACGAAATTCATATTGTGGTTTCTATTTCTGTTCTCCCAAATAATGTTCTCTCCTTCTTTCCCTCTCTTCTTACCAGATTCCAAGCTCAGAAGTAGCAGTGGCAGAACTCGATCGGCACGAGGCCTCAGTCCGTCATCGCTTCGCGGCTCGTTACGAAAGTGATGCGTTTCCTGTAGAGTAGCCATGCAATATGTATAGAATTCATCTGCATTCCATTCCAGTGTCGAGAGCCAGAAGGATTCAACTCTATGATAAAACCTGCCTGTTACTTCCTTCTGGTTCCAAAACAGACGATACAATGTTGTCTCATCAGATGAAGTGACAGAAGATTTTGAAAGTAAATAATTCATTAGAAATGATATATCGGAAGTCCTGGTTAGGTTACGTTATAACAGCATTCCATGTTCAAGGTTAGGAGTTCTCCATTTCAGTTTGACCCTGTTAATGACAGTAAGCAGATAGACCGTGTATGAAGTCGATTGTCTTCTGGGCTTGTGGAAGCTAAAGTGTAAAACCATAGCCGGATACAAATAATCATATCTGATTGATACACACCTGTAAAAGAAAATACAAGGTTACAAAAAGGTTTGTGCAGTCACAACTTTCTCTTTCAATGTGCTATGGGTTATCCCTATTATTGCCATATAAAGTTATACAATGTAGACAATCAGGGGGATTTTAGTGTTATTGGATCAATTGTGAAAATATCGCAGAGAAATTAGAAAGTTGGCCTAAGCTGTATAGATAGCCTTGTGCAGTGGTGCTGTTTTTTTGAGGTGTTGAGACAACATGCTCTCACGACTGCCATTCGCTTGCTTGAACTGCCCTTTATAGAAACGATTCATTCCTTTCTAGGACCAATTGGATGTGATGTGCTTAAAGACAAAAATAGAGTGTTTGCAAATACGCTAGAAACTTAGAACAAGTGAATGCAAGATTGATTCAAAGTGCGCAACCTTAGGAGACATATTTCAATGGGCTTTTTGTAATTTGTCTCTTGGTGTTCGCACTTGGCAGATACGGTACTCTCGTTATGAGGATTATGTAAAATAACCGTTCACAGGTGCAAGATATTCAAGCTACTAAATACAATAGGTTTGATCGTGAATTTGCAACAGGCTTTCTGTGTAGAAATTGGACGTGGCATGACAAAACAGTTTTGTGGGATTATTTATTTTAGATTTGACAATAGTTTGCTCATAGTGGAGATATGTGTACATTGACAGTGGGTATTGAAAAGAGATATTTAAAGATGACGCAAGTTAGTTGAGAGTTTATATCTTGATGTGCGTTTGCTGATCAGATAGACTATATCGTGTATGTTACAGCAGAAATCGGAAAGAGATTATTTTAAGCTGTATTGTATTGGTTGAGATTGGTATGCAGGAATCACTTGCTTGGTTTGTTGCAGATTCTGTGGATTGTAATCATAACATTTTAGAGTTTGTATGAAAAACAGATTTTTGATGTGGACAATTGAAAGATATTTGCAATGTTTGGTTTTGGAATTCAATCTGATAATTTAACTTATTTAACTTGCATGTGATTTGTCAGTGGTAATTGAAATGACAGTATATCATTCTCTACTTCACTCAAAACAGTACCTTATATCATTTACGGGAAGAACAGTTAGGTTATAATATGCTCGTGAATTTGTATTTTTATTTAAACTTTCTCTTATGTACTTCCAGTACATCCTATGCAAGGCATGTTTGCACTAAAAAAAAAAAGATAATTAGATGGGCTGTTTTTAAGTTGAATTGATTAAATTAAATTGGTTTATAATTTTTTTTAAACATGAAATGCAGCTCAAGGCTGAAATTGTCTGTTTTACAAAGTAATCAGATATTTATATCATAATACAAACATCAAAATACAAAACAATATAAACAAAATAACAATGGTAACATCCCACAGCAATATTATAAAAGATTAGAAAAATGTATCGCAGATGTGGATAAGAAATTCATTTAAATATTCAAGGATAAATATAATTCAGCATGTTCAGAAATACTTTTCAAGCAGGAAGTGTAATACGCCTCTGTCGTTTTGGTGTGAGTACTTAAATATGAGAGATATATTATCTAAGATATTGAAGGCAATGCCTGACTGTAAATGATTGTTTTCTCAGCTTTCATCATACCTGAAGCCATGATATGATAAGGGCCACCCTCAGGCTTAATTCATGAGCATCGGTGTAATAGGACTGTTAGTAAATTTCATTCAGTATTAATTCTATTTGCATGATTTTATGAATCGGTGCGGATCGTTATTTTGTTGGCTTCAATGATTTGATGTGCTTAGCGTGCAGTAGATAATCTATCAGCAATTTTCTGTGTGTGCAAGTGATTTTTTTGATTGTTTTGTTATGTAAGTTTTATTTGTGAAAATCACTGTAATGAAATACTTTAATTCTCTTTGTTCTGTGTAGCATTTAGAATGATTTCAATTTCTTCTGTAATATGGTGTCCTAAAGTATGGACATAACTGTTTTAAAAGGGGAATGGTGCAGAAAAGATTTTGATACAATTTGAACATTCCATGATTTTTACTGACAAAAATGCCCATGAACATCCTACCATTTAAGGCATGCCCTTTATTTGAACATGAGTTTTTCTTTTAACATGTGACCTTGAAAATATTTTTCCGTCCAAAAAAACATGATAATTGTAATTTTTTTTCTCGTTTGCTTAGGATATACTTTCTAGCTTGTGATAGGATAGGATATAGAGTTGTAATTTACCTTATTTGACCAGATGCAGTTACCCTATTATAAAGTAGAATAATCAAGATTTTGTGATGTTGATATTAGAAGGTGGTTTGTACCACTTTGAAATAGGTATGGTTCAGACTTTGAATAGGATGTAGACAGAGCTGTGAGTTTGACTAAAAAGTAGTCACCCCTATTGCAAAGTAGAATGGCCTAGCTTTTGTTGGTAGTGATATGAGGAAGTGGTTGATACCATTTTAAGAATGGGTATGGTTTCACAGTGGGTTGCCTTGATTTGGAAGTGCCCTTACAGTGTGTGCCAGAAAAGGATGGGCAAATGAAGTGACATTACAGTAACCTCAAGTAGAAATAAAGTCTATCTTCTGAATAAAATAGAGTGAAAATAAATTATTGTTATCTCATGCAGGGTGATTTCCGATGCTTATGCTATTAGTGAACTTTGTAATAAGTAGTTAGTGTTTATAACATTATGCAAATCTTATCATTTTACTGTATAAATATGAGAACAAATCAGCTTTTTTCATACAATCAGGATTTTAAAAGTTTTTATGCAATCTTTCTAATGTGACTTCTGCTATTTTTGTGAGAATTTACTATGTATATAGAGAAGAAAAACAATCAGAATTTTAAATGAAGATAATCAAACTCTGTGTGCTGTGTTTTAGCTATATATATTATTTGTAAAGTAAGATATTGTAGAAATGTGCGTGTGGTGCCTTTGTAGATAATAGGGTGTGCCAAAATATTTCAAATCAGATTAAATTGCTGGACTAATCACTAGAGAAAAGGGTCTATCTTGAGATGATGTGTAGTATTAAAGTGCTTGGTGTGTAGAGGTGTAGGGAAAGATAACTTTGCTGCACAATCTTTTTCTCTTTTCATTGATGTGATGTAATGATGGAATAAACTATAAAAACATCCAATAAATGTGTCATATTACTTATTTATCTTTATCTTTGTCGTTATGAACCCACTGTTTTATTATTGAGATGTATTAACCCTTTCTTCCATTT
>BEXV01001002.1:10655-29234 GCA_003118195.1 Hemicentrotus pulcherrimus
GATGATGGTAATCATGATAATGATGGTGATAATGATGATGATGGCTTTTATGAAACAATATATTTATAATTAAGTGATAGAAAACTGCTTTCAAAAGAATATTGACATATTTAATAGCTTTACCTCTTCAAATTGCAATCAATTATATTTTCCTTGATCTTTCCTAGATCTCTATGTCTACCAAAACCCCTGTGGGTGGAACAGAAATGGATTCGTGGTATATTTTTCAGTCCCTTTCTGCTCTCCTGTTATATGTAGACAAAAATCGATTAATAATCCAACAATGTCAACATATGGGAGTTAAAACAATATCTGTTCGTAATAAATTGGTTCAGCTTTTCCTAAAAAATTACTATGCAAGAGTAAGATTAGTTGCTAGGTCTGTAAAGCTTCTGACAAGTTTAAAGACCCTCATTGCCTGGAAGAACTTGGGTATTGCAAATGATAGAAATGGTTTAACTTTGATTTTCCGGTATTTATCTCTTCTTGTTTCTTAGATGGTACTATGTATCACCCATACATGACAAGAGAAGAAAAAATGCATCTTTTTCACCCAGATCTTTGCAGGTAAGCATTGCTGATATCTTTCTAAAGAAAACCATAACGGCATTCATTTATATGTACGTTTGTGTTATTTTATATGCTATTTGCTGATATGGAATCGCAAGTTTTAATTCAATGTATTGAACAATTTTTTAGAAAAAATTGAATTGAATTTATTAAAACTGAACTGAGCTGATTTAGAAAAGAAATTGTTTTAAGCTTTTTTGTATCTCTTTTTGTATGTTTTAAGGAATCCCCATGTGTGTTGGGGTTTATTTGTGAACTTACAAAAAAGAATTCAAAATTGGAATCCTTACATCGTTTCAGGAATTGTGTAATTGTGATTGCTTTGCAGAATCGTCATATAATTTTGTGTGATTGACGTTGACCTTTGTATTGTTTCAAAATTATCATTTTGTAAGATATATTATCTATTTTTGTTTGCTTTAATAATCATCAATTAGTTATTTCAGAATTAATATAATTCTGATTGCTTTAGAAAAAAAATTCAAGATTGGAATCCTTACATCATTTTCAAAACTTGTGTAATTTTGTTTGCTTTGTAGAATCGTCACATAATTTTGTATGATAGACGTTGATCTTTGTTTGGTTTCAATTTTATTATTGTCTAAGATATATTATCTATTTTTGTTTGCCTTGATAATCATCAATTAGTTATTTTAGGATTTATATAATTCTGATTGCTTTCCAAAATCATCTCAAAGGATCATGACCTACAATTTAGTTTGTTGTGATTAATGTAGATCTTTGTTCAGTTTCACAATTATCATGTTCTAAGAAATATAATCTATTTTTGTTTGCTTTGATAATCATCAATTAGTTATCGTAGGATTTATGTAATTCTGGTTGCTTTCCAAAATAATCACATATTTTCAGGATTATGTAATTGTGTTTGCGTTGAAGAAACATCACATAGTTTTGAATGATTAACTCTTATAGTGCCACAGGGCTAATCCCAACTGTGCCAGGTTGTTTTGGAGTTAATCTGATTAATGCGAAGGTTCTATGAATGGTGAGTGCAAAACACACAGCACAGCCCAATGAGCATGAACAATAACTGCTCTTACGAAAGCGCCCTTGCACGCACATGGCACTCAATAGGTAGCGTGCGTGCAGCCCCATGGCAGGCTATGGGTTAATGTAGATTTTTGTTTGGTTTCAAAATTATCCTTTTGTAGGAAATAATATATTGGTGGCTTTTATTGTGTTTGCTTTCATAAGTTGTCACATAATTTCAGGATTCATGTAGTCGTGTTGCCTTGAAGAACTATCAGTTAATTGTTTAGGTTTTATCTTTAATTTTTTGCTTTCAAGTGTCATTACATAATTTTTATATTTGCTTCCAGAACTTTGAAGAATCGTCATGTAATTTAGAAAGGTTCTTCTAAAGTCTGTTTGCTTTTAGCATCATATATTTATAGGTGGTTATCTAATTTTATTTACTAAGCACTTATAACTCTATTTGTCATGAAGTATCATGATGTGTATTAAAAATAGATTGCTTTGAATAAGCATCACTCTGTTGTCTTAAAATTTATCTTATGTCATTTGCTCTCCTACCTTTTTGGAAAGGAAATGTCAAAGGTTGTACAGCTTTGATAAGCCCTCAAAAACTTTCTGTCACATTTGGTTTTAGGTGATATACTGATAAACTGAAAGATACTAGCAAACCTAATACTAACCTGTTGACAATTTTTTTTCCTCAAGTTAAATATTAAAGAAATGAGAGGTAGAAAATAATTTAGATACCCATCCTAGGGGGCGTTTCACAAAGATTCTAAGTTAAACTTAACTCTTAGTTGGACTTGAATATTATGTAGAGCCATTTGTAGCCCTTTAATGAAATATATTCAAATGCATAACTGCAAGTGTTTTAGACTTTTCTTAAATTCCACATCAAGAACATGAAATCTCCCATGATAATAGAAAATATAAATGATTTGAATCAACATTTTATGCCTTTTAAAATAACTTTTTCAAAATATTTTCAAGGATGCTAATGGCTCTCTAATATAGATAAGTTCAACTTAGGATCTTTGTGAAACACCTCCCTGGGATGTAAATTTTAACAACAGCAATCTGCACTACATACGTGTAATCAAGTTTTTTATTAACCGGGCGCCGGGCGATTTTTACCCAACGGTCCCTGACTTTTGGCGCCCGGTAAGACCGGGAAAATACCGGGCGCCGGTCATTTTTTATTTTTGGCGCCCGGTCTGGGAGAATTAACATTTTCTGTTCAGAAACTTCCACATGTCTAGCACTCAATGTTCACAAATGTGACAAAAACTTACTTGATAAAAGTTAAATGTGGACTGAATGCACCCTAACAAATCATTTTATAATGAGAATCCTAATTTAAATTGCCCAGAGTTGGACTTTAACTATGGCACGCCATTCATGCCACTGGTTGCTCTCACCATTGGTCTCTCAAGAGACGTCACAAATCTACAGAATTTACATTTTTTTATACCAGTGGCATGAATGGCCTGGCATAGTTCAAGTCCAACATCAGTTGATCTTAGTCTTTGTGAAACACCCCCCAGGTACTACATAGCTATTAAAGTGGATGGGTCAGCAGTTTCCATGTGCAGAAACCAATACCGGTAATGGGTTTACCAGTCTGCACACAGCAAACCCGTAGTCCACTCGTTCAACAAATACCCCCTTGTCTAGCTCTCGGGGAGTTTTCGGGTGGTGCAGATGTCAGATAAGGGCTTTACCATATAGGGAAAAGACAGAGCATAACATTAAAGTTTGTTGATCATAAAACTAAAGGCGAATCCCGGTGATTGACAACACCTGATATCGGGTAAACACCGATTGGTGTCAAATTCCTCATGAGACTCCACTTTTATGTGTCTTTAAGATAAATGGTGAAGACTCAGACCAAACAAGGTTGTATGGCAGGTGGCATAATTAGAGAAGAAGTCCTTGAGATGGTTTATCTATGATTCTAGAGTTATTTGTACTTAGTATGAGGAGGATTTTTATTATCCACATATCTACTGCTAATAATGATAATTAATTATTATAAACGCATATCCATTCCAGGGGATGTTCAAGGTCCCTACCAAGGAGTATTATTACCCTGGCTTACGCCCAGCTGCCCTAAGGCGCTAAGAAGCATGTAAGGAATTCCTGCCCAATACCGGTACCCATTCACTGCACCTGGGTGGAGAGTGGCAAATGTAGATTAATATCTATCCAAGGGACATAAGTTCCAACGTACAGGACTCAAACCGAGAACCATGTGATCCACAGTTCAGTTTAATCCACTAGGCCACAACACCTCTAATGGTTGCAATATTAATAAAATGAGTCTATGCAGAATAAATAATTATTCTCAGTGCTGAAGGCTCATTAGCAAATAATCTTTGAGAACCATACATTATTTACATACAAATGTAGACCAATTTGAAGGCCATTTTCATCGATAATGTTACTGTTATTATTATCGAATCGCCAATATCTAACCAGCCTTTTTCAGCAGGTTTGAGGTCATTTCTATCATTCTGTAAGTTTCTTCACCTCACTGTTTAAATATTTGTGTTTTTGCACTTGACAAAACCTAGATTGTTTGCATGAAACACATACTTCACCCATCAAACTGTGTACTCCAGTCTGTGTACACAGTAGATAATAACCCTATTATAGCGGAGAGCCTTTATACTCTGAAGCTGTTATACTCAAAAGCTGTTATAATGGTAACCAAAAGCTGATTCATAGCTTTGGCAAGGCTCCAAAATGTTGCATCTTTTAATAATGCATTGGCAAAATTAAAACAAAAGAAAAAAAATCATTATCAAATTCTTGTAACTTATAACCTTGTTTCTTATAAATTGTTTTGCATTTCTGTATACTAATTCAGTTGAATTCATCTTCAAAATGTGTTGGTGTGTCTCATAATACTGTCTCTTATGACACATTTGCAGGTCAAAAAAATGAAAAGGTTAAATTTCAGCGGCATTTGAAAGATAATACTAATTTAAAACTTACCCCCCAAAAAGGGGGCTTGAAAATGTCTTTAAGTGAGAAAATAATAACTATTAATTGTCGATGAAGAGCTATAGAGCCAGTAAGTAAAAGTCTGATTTTCAGATCATTGTACCAAATTTTCAAAATATTCTTTTTAACATCGATAAGTTTTAAAAATACTGCTATTTAGGTGTCATCAACTGTCACTTACAGTAAGTACCAGTACCTATTTGAGTGAAATCAGTAGAGTTATGTAGAGTGGTGTTTGAAATGTTGAGAATCATTTGAGGTCGTCTAAACAGTTTTTAATACACGGCCAGTATAGTAATACAGCTACCAGTATGTGTGATTACTGTCAGTATCTGAAGCCCTTTTCACACAGGGCCATACGTACAATGTAGAGTTGCGTAGTGTTGCATACCGAATACGCCGACATGTCTATATTTTTTCGCGTACTTTCGGCGTAGACACTTGATGCTAAGGCTAAGTACACTCCCAGACTCCCAAGCAAATATTCAAATATTCATACGCCATGTTTTTTTAATAAATTTAAAACAAGACAAAACAAAAAATCCCGGTCACCTGGCACTGTCCAGGCCGACGCTTAGCCGTGCCAGGGAGAGTGCCAACCGCCAGCATGGTATCGTGGGTTAAAAATGTTTTCAGCTCAATCACTCTCAACTCACCACTCAGAAACTGGGACCAAATGTCGGGATTTCTGTTAGGACTCTGAGGTAAAGTCATCTTTGGTTTTAAAAACAGCATTGTTTACTATTATTATTATTATTAAATCAACGCCTTCAACTGCATCTCGAAGTAAAATAGCGTGAGTTTTTCAGAGACGGACCTGGGATATTTCTACAGTTCTACAGAAGTAATTTGGTGATGGCAATTTTTTTTGTAATTTGTTTTTTGAGCTACATACATGTAGGCCTACCATACTTTACAGAAATCATTCCATTTCCATATACCGGTAAACAAAGGAATGCAAACTTGTGAATTTCAAGGCAAAACATAACTCATATACATGCACATGGCCATGATGAAAGCTCTTTGTACTTCATATTCAACTAATTACATGTATAGATTTGACAAAAATCGTTTTAAGCATGTAAGGTTTGTGTTTATATTCTTTTTATTCATTGTAAATTTCATCTGTTTTTTTGTGAAAATTTATTTTCTGTCATTACTCACAATTTCCTTTGAACAATAATTGTAATGTTTGTAATTGTAATCATTCTACTACCACTACTACTACAACTATTACTACTACTACTTCTACTACTACTACTACTACTACTACTACTACTACTACTACTGCTACTAAAATCCTGCTATTTGAACTATCCGGATTGCAAATTATCCACTTAATTTGGTCTTCATCAGCCTGAAGTTGCAATTAGCGGGATATTTGGTCGAGATAATCATCCAAAAATATTTTGGGCTAGTTTGCAAAATATACCACTTTTAATCCAATGCGTCTTCACCAGCCCTAAGACTTGCACTATGCGCGAGCACTAAGCAAAATATCTCGAGCTCGAGTTTCAAGGTCAAGTCTCGAGCTGGTGAAGATGCGATTTGTAACTTGGGGATTATTTCCCAAATCAGAAATAGCTGGCTATTTGGCAATCTCGAGCTGATGAGGACAGGCCTAGTGGCTTGCATCACAAGGTCCAAAAATGTATCCCACATATCACAATCACAATCGCACATCTGCTTCGATGAATTTTGATGTGCTCTCCCCAAGGAGCACTACTTGACACAACAACAAAAAAAGGGGGGGGGGGTAGACTTTGATGGAGAATGCTCTATAATGATGTCAAGGAGATTCCACAGTAAATACTCTTCATTCTTTGGATTCCAGGGCAGAGATTATTTACATGCCAAATTTTCCAAGATGAATCTGTTGGGGATGGAATTTATTTTTGTTAAAGAAACCCCTTCTCTGCAACAAAGTTCTGAAGTTTGTCAGAATTAAGGTTTTGCCTTAAAATAGAGAAGGTTGAGTTCTTGGAAGTGGTGAAATATAACTGATGACAATGACAATGAATTTTTTGTTTCTTTAACAGCCCCTTCTGGGGCATGGACGAAATACAGTTGAATGGAACAGATTTCTATGCCACATATTTGTGTATTCCCATAAACATATTTCTGTGTACAGTGCTTGTAACTTTACCCAGACTGGGCCAAATTTCTAATCATTTTGATGATTCCAGAACCTTGCAGTACACAATATATACTTATCTGATCGATTCCACACCGTTTCTACCATAAATCAACTTTATCTTTAAATAATACTTAGATAATACATGTTCATGTATATTGAACATTAAATAGATTGGAATTTTCATATCTTCTATTGAAATAAGGTTCACAATATGGGTATTTATTGCCGATACAGCAAGGAAGCATAGTCCATTCTTAGTTACCGTAGTCTAAACACATTGTTCAACACTCAAATAGCATTGTTCAATATTGAAGGGGTCAATGTATTGAAAGTGGAGTATTGTTCTTTAGGGTGAATATATGGACTCAAACTTTGGAAAGTTTATTGACATGTATCCCCTCAGAATGTTTCAGGCCCTTTTCATTTTTCTCATAATGGAAATCGACAACTGAAGGGTCTACATGAACATCATTATATATGCCCATACCCCAATTTGTAGTTTATGCAAGTTGTAACCTTTTCCCCTCTCCAAACAAATCCCCCCTAAAGAAAATTTCCCCTTGTGAAAATAATGATTGGGAATATTTGTTGGTCGGTGGGGGAAGAGGATATTGTCCAGTGGTTTTCTGGGGAAAGTTGTCCTTATGCTATGAAAGAGATAATTTTGCAATAATATAATCAATAATCATAATAATTATTATATACCTCACTTAAGAAATCCAGCCATCTGATTGGTCGAAATTGCAATCGTGATTTCAGCTATTCCCGTAAAGAAACAAAAAATGCCCAAACCATTTAATAGTCCGAGAGTAAAATCTCTGCAAAATCCAAGTTACTGGGAAAATGATAAAATCTTGCTGGTATACCCATTGGTTTACGTGTTCAAATGTTCTTTGAGCGAGCGCAGACATCATACAGTGCTTTTTGTCTGCGATTCCCAACTGATCGAAATTTCAGTCATTTTTTCGGGCAGTGATAAACAGACAGTTTATCAGGTTTTCCGTAATTTTTTAACCAATCTTTACTCGATAAAAGGATAAGGTAAGAATTCTTGGTAGATTTTTGTTTAAATTTGGCATATAATAGGGATATCGACTGCTTTAATACTCGAGGACTGGCTGTTTCTATACTGGCTCTCAGGAAATTTGCCTTGATCGTATAAAAACAGCCAGTCCTCTCGTAGCAGTCGATATCTCTATACTATTCTACAATGTTATCCCCCCCCCCTTTTTTTGTTTATTTGTTCTTGCAGGTCTGTGCCATATGTTTATGAACAAGACACCATATACAAAAAAGTGCCTCTACTGAAATTTGTACTAGCTAATTACACATACTCTAATGGGACAGACTACCCACCCAACGCAGGATTCTGTAGCCACGATCAGGATCTCTGCGGGCCATCTGGAATCATGAGACAAGACCCGTGCCGCTTTGGTGAGTAGATCATGGTGTGATGAGATGGGAATGATGAAGTATATTTTATGTGCCATATGATTTATGAAAATTATCGTAATGTGTACTGTAATGGGCAGAACAGTAATGAAATTTTATGGAATCCGGTGACTGGGGTAATAATTAATCTGTATTTAGCGCTTTGTTCTGTTTAAGGGTAAAGTGCTCTCTAAGAAGCAGATGAATTGGAGTCATTTTACTTTAATAGCCAAACTATTCATTTGCCATCCTGTCTTTCCAAATCTCTCTCGCCACAGGGTCTCCATCGGCCATATCCAACCCTCACTTCTTTCAAGGGGACCCAGCTTTGTATGAAGCTGTAGGGGGCTTGAATCCCCAGGCAAAATATCATCAGCATTACATGGAGGTAGAACCAGTGAGTATTTCTGATTATTAGTTGTATGAAGGATTTTTTCTTCTTCAAGTACCCGGTGTGTAAAGAATTGATTTGTCCCGATATATGTTTCTTGAGAGTGTGACATAACAAATCTTACATCTAAAAGTAATTAACAACAAAGGCCCTAATTCAACTAGTCCCCTTTTATTCTTTAGTTACCAATAAAATAAAAAATACTGGGGGTATGAATAATTAAGTTGTTATGTCGATAGTTTTGGCTGTAGAGGATAAAAATGATTTGCCCCCAAAATCACATGATAATAAATTTATTTTGACAAAATCAGATAAAGAAGGCTTTAATTGGTTAGCATTCTATGTAGCTTCCTAGTCTGGCAAACTAGATGTTTAGACAGTTTGCCGGTTTTGTCCCTTTGTGGTTGTTTACGAGGAACTGCACAAAATTAACATATAACTATTAAGACAGCATTTTAGTTGCCATCTGGGCAACAAAGGCAGGACTTGAAGGTTGTCCAGAAGGGTTGTGAGTGGCAAACAAGCAACTGATAATTACTAGTCACCCCCTCTACACTCCGAATGCTAACAAGTCATTATGGTTTGTAGTGTTTTAATACCTTTAATTATGCTTAGCACAATTCAGACCAGTCATAGATCAGCCATTTTCTTGAGTAATATTTTAGATAATGTTGGCTTGAGTGTCTTTAAAGTGACTCGATAACATTGTCTCAGATTCTGAAACAAAATCCTAGATTTAGCTAATGCTGCAATGATAATTATAAACCTTCAGGTCAGTCAGGAACCCTATGACTTTTACGAGCTGATCGCCTGTCTGATTATCAAGATATTGATGATTCGAAATTGAAATCAAATTTTCTGTTTTCCTAACAGTTTTTATAACACTAAATTCTATTGGTGTAAATGAGTATGGTAAAACCGGTCACTCAACTTTGGGGGACCTTATGATCATTTTGAAGCACAATATTTTTAAGGCTTCAAATTTACACCATATCACAGAGACTGATAACTGATAGGGCCATGCATCTCAGATTTAACATTGTTAAACGATGCCTTAAAGGCTACGTTTAGTTCTATGCGTATGCATTCTTTCATTCCTGGATTCAATACCTTGAAAGTTGTGGAATTAAACTGTCATTGCCTGTGCAATAAAACGCACCGATTCAACAACAGTTTCAAGGTTATTCACTTGAGCATGAATCTTTAATAAAAAATACATACCACCTGAGTGAGTTCCAACGAAAGCAGCATATTTGATTAAATTGAAAAGTACATGCACCACGCCTTACCCCGGGGTAGCGCCATCTCGCGTCCACTTGAGTACAATGTATGGAGTGCATGTACATAGTTCCGTGGTATCTCTATGGTGTATACCCATGCATGCACTGCTCGCGCTATAGCGCTCGCTCACGATCACAAGCGCACTACGGTGGCTATCGCACACTGTAGTCGGGGCCTGTATTCTCCTCATTCTTGCCAAGACAGAAAATAAAAGATAATACCACTTCATAATGTGATATCATTTTTATTATTCAGTTGGAAAATTTGTTTATTCACAACACATGAGCTTATCATGACTGCTGTACACAGATAGCATCATAGGTATAACACAAAATAGAACTTTCATTTATAATTAATAATTTTAACTATACCACAAATAATACAGGGTGTATCATAACAGCATGAAATGATATCAATAATAGAATAATTACTCATAACAACATTGAATTTTAGAAATACAGGACTTAAAGGATTTTTTACAAGAACATTGGACACAATTGAAGGTTGAAAAAATCACACAAAAATAATTTCCCACTTTTTGGTAACCCAGGGTACAGCCTTAAAAAATAAATAAATAATTCAACAAAATGGCCGAATTTTGTTTGGTACCCCAGGGTACCATTTATGTCATCATGTGTTTATTACCACCGATAATTCTCACTCCTGAAAAGGATCCATGTTTTTGTGAAATGCTCAGCTTTCGAAGAAAATGATGATGCTGCAGAGTAATCAAGGTATTATGAAAAACATGACTCTACTTGTGTTTTGTACATTGTACTTTGTATCCACATTGTTTGATGCGTTTACATCACTATGAACATGACGGACAAAGAAAGCGGACAAAATATACAGTTCCTCAGGTAGACAAAGGAACATCCTTTTACTGCTATTATGTAAAAAGGTGAATATGCATGTGACACCTGTTCTACACATTTTTACATAATATGAGTGAAGGGATATTCCTTTGTCTACTTGAGGAACTGTATATTTTGTCCGCTTTCCTTGTCAGTCATGTTTATAGTGCATGTAGCCCTGATTCTCTACTTCATCATGGAATGATGTATAAATTAGACATGTTATTCAACTCTTCATACTGTGTTTTCCTTTTCATGTCTCTTCCCGACATAAAAACCCCCTGTGTTTTCCTATCTTTCCTTTCAACAACACCTCACAGCTGATGGGCATGCCATATGTACTGAGAATGAGATTACAAATCAGCATGAAAACATTGCCTTTATCCAGGATAACGTGAGTTCTTTTCCCTGCTTGCTCCACTCTTTTTTAAATTCTTGTTCCTTTTTGTGCAACTCATCGGTCAACAGGCCTTAAATTTCAATATTTTTAGGGCAAGGCCACTTTTCTGAAGGCACATTCCTATATTACAGCACAAAAAGGAAGAATTGGAAAGGGCACACAAAATCTCCAAGGCCAATGAGAGGGGCCTTGAGGCCAATCAAAAAGGCATCCACGGCCATGGCCATGGCCTTGGTGTCCTTGGATTAATTTAAGCCCTGGGTCAATAGTACTTTGTTTTTTTATACTATTTTACCATCTCCATGAATAACACATGATGCATGAGTTTAAAGAGTGAAAATCATCGCATAATTTGAATCCATTTTCATTGTAGTGCATTTAATAGAGGGTTCATAGATTAGACTATTTGGCTGAAGAGGAACATGAAGCCTATCAAATGGCAAAACATAGTACCGGTATAGAGAATATAAATTCAATATTTTTCCTGCACAAATTTTTGTTGTTGCATTTTTCACAATGTCCATACAAAGCCATACAAATTCATTTAAATCGCACTTTAAAAAATGATGTGATTATTACCAAACTGAGGAGGCAAAGTAATTCTGATCATTAGAAAATTCTGTTTCTATATGGGTCAAATTAATTTTGTATTGTTATTATTAGTATTGTATTATTAGTAGAGCAATTTTAATGATAATGATGATAAAAAGAACAGGAGTAAAAAAAAATAAAAGAGAACGATTGATTACATTCCACATAAAACTGATATGTTTTTAGATCATTTTTAAACACTCCAACTGATCTGCTAAAACAATTCTCTTGAGGGAGAGCATTTCACATCAAATACCCTGCATTAGCAAAGGTTCTCTCCCCCAGTCAGCTTAGAAATACAAACAAGTAATCCTGAAATTTGAGAGCTGATTTATCAAAGGAATACCAAAGTAATTGTTTTTATACCGGTAGTTCTTTTAGCATCTTGTAGCCTGTATTAAAGACGTTAAAATAATTTTGTAATTTATTTGAAATGTTGAGTAGTGCACAGACCTGCCAACCAGTACGATTTAGTCGTATTTCGTACAATTTTTGGAAGCAAATACGACAGTACGATTTTCCTCAATAAAAAATGATTTAAAAATAAAAAAATAAAAAAAAATAAAATAATTTTTTCAATTGTGTGTGTGCATTTTTTCTATGGTAAATTGCCCATTCTTTCCTGTAAAGTATTCTTCAAGCATCTCACATCAGCAATTTGGGGATGTTCATTGGATCATCGAACACACCAGTCATGACGAGATCATGCATATTCATCCAATGATCCATAAAAAAAATTCTTGCTGTATGTACAAACTATATGAGGCATTGATTCGCGTAACAGTACATGTTTTTTTTTAAAGAATACAACTTTTGTCAGTAAAATACAACTTTTGAAATTAAAGAATACAGTTTTTGAACTACAGAGGTTGGCAGGTCTGAGTGCATCTTCATTTTAGGCCATTACTCTGTCAGAGTTATGAGGACCTTTCATTTAAATTTCTCTTGTTTCCAGGGAGATGAAGGATGTCCGAAATATGATGATGCCAGTTTTATGGTTTGAGCAGGTCAGTATATGTAAAAGAGCTCTCTATCAATACAGATCATTATACATTTTTTAAACTGATGTAACTTGTAATTAAAAAAAATATTAAAATTAGTGTGGAAAATAAATGTGTCAGATTCTTCATGACCAGAAACATTAAAAGTTATTAGATAAAATATAGCATGAGTGGTAAATGTAATGTCAACGGAATCAAAACTTCTCTTCTAACTGAAGAAGAAAATAGGAAATGCTTAGTTTTGCTGCAGCTTCGAATAGAATGTATACCGAAGGGAAAATATTTCATTTAATTTGATTTTGATTTTATTTACCAACAGCAATACAGTAATATACATTTCATACAATGTCTTTACCGGTACCGTACGTACACAAGAAGAGAAACTATTGGTTGGTAAAAGGGGCCAGATAATAACACATGTGCTAGTCAGGCCTAACCCCTTAAACAGCTAAACAAAGCATTTATGTACAAATCAGTTTAGAATACGTAATAAAACAAAAATAATGAATTTACTATTACAATTGATGATAAGAATACTTTCATATAAAAGTGGCTCATTTTTTCTGAAATAAATTAAGATTATATTAAAGTCTATTTGAAATGAAATCTTTTCTGTGTTTGAACTCTTGTAAAAATCTAAATATAAAGATGTTTTTCTATCTCTCCCCGTTTCAGAGTGTAGAAGCAGACGACAGAATAGTAGGGTACTACGAAACTGGGTTCGTCTTGACGGCATACATTGCCTTGATTGTAAAGTGGATCATGTTTAGCATAGGCCTCCTCATGTGCTTCCTGACGGTCGTTTCTTGTGGAAAGCGACTTGCGTACCCCCCGATTGTATCATCTGAAGAAAAGGTGAGGATCGTTACGTATAGAGGCCACAATTTTTTCACCTCTTCCCAGAACTCAACCTTAAAGAGAAGGTTGAGTTCTGGGAAGAGGTAAAAAATAATTTGTGAGCGTTATCATTGTTATTATGTTGTTATTGTTGTTACATTGTTGTTGTTACCAGAACTCAACTTTATCTTTAATCCTTCTGATAATTAGCTCAGACTAGAGGGTTAACATTTATCAAGCAATTGTAAATCCATCCAGTCAAGGCTAGTAATACATTAAAATGATTTTATCAGTTATTAACTTTGGGTGACTCATTGCCAACAAATGTAGTATGCAGACACAAACCCTTGTCAGTTGTTGTGTGTACCAGTGTCTGCACTATGAGACTACTATAGGCTCTGTACTTGTGCCGCTCCTGACAAGGGTTTGTAAGACAAGCGAGCTATAAGAGGAATTGTGGTAAAGTGTCACATTTGAGTCTGTGCTTGCAGACTACACCGAATGTGTGTGGATCAGGGTCGAGGGTGCACTTTTTTTATTTTTAAATTTTTTTATAATAGTTTTTGTTTTTATTGATTCCAAACAATAAAAATTAATTTCAGAAATAGAAGTACATTTGACACACACATGTGTGTGTCTCTCTCTCATACACACGCACACACACACACACACACCCACACATACATTTGATAACCAATTGGTAAATACTTTTTTATGCCTCCGCCAATCGAAAGTAGGTGCAGGATCAATTTTGATTTCGGTCTGTCTGTACGTCCGTCCATATGTCCCACTTTCTCGATGACATCTCAAGATCCACTGGAGATATGAACTTCAAACTTGATGATAGTATGTAACACCATAGGAAGACAATCTGATTATTTTTTGGAGCAACTACCGGTAGGTCAACAGTAATGTAGGTAAACTCATGAAATTCCAGGTACGGGTATTGGCTTTGTTTTCGCAATATCTCAAGAACCACTATAGATATGAAGCTCCAACTTGTTGATAATGTGTGTCACCACAAATAGACTTGAAGGTCCAAGGTCGCAAGGTCAAGAACGACTATAGATATGAAGCTCCAATTTGTTGATAATGTGTGTCACCACAAATAGACTTGAAGGTCCAAGGTCGCAAGGTCAAGAACGACTATAGATATGAAGCTCCAATTTGTTGATAATGTGTGTCACCACAAATAGACTTGAAGGTCCAAGGTCGCAAGGTCAAGAACGACTATAGATATGAAGCTCCAATTTGTTGATAATGTGTATCACCACAGATAGTTTGGACTTCCAAGTTCGCAGAGGTCAACTTCTGACTTCCAGTTATTGGCCTCGTTATAGCAAATTCTCTAGAATCACTAGAGATATGAGGCTCAAACAAGGTGATTGTATGTATCACCATAGGAAGCTGATCTGATCAGATTTTGGGTAAATAGGTCAAAGGTCATAGAGGTCAATTTCTAAAATATGAGCTGACCATGGAAAGGTGATCCCAAAAAAATTGTCCAATTAAATTTTGGAGCTAGTATGTTTTTAATGACCTATTTTGAAAATTGAAAGGTCATTTAAGAGTATGAATTTCATATTTAAAAATGAAATGTTGCCAAAAACTAATGTAACTTTATCACTTTCAATTGATTCCAACTACTCATGTATGTGTAGCATCACAGAAGGGAGACAATTTGAAAATGGATGGTAAGATGCAATTTGATGACAGATTATCACTCTAACAAGTCCATACAACATGCTGTATATGCAAAACCTTCTGCATTCTTTATCCACAAAAGCTTGCAAGCATCTTGATAAAAATTAGCCTCATCTGTAGGAAGTACTGCAACATCTGATTTGCATGATATGGGCAATGCAGAAGTTGTTAACAAGAATGGTGGTTTTGGAAACTGATTTATTTATTGAATTCAAATTCAATTTATATTTTACATCAAATTTTTTAAAGTGCACCTATCTCAAAAAAAAAAATTTATATCTCTTTGTTTTAGGGATCACACATACATTTACATAAACATGATGTGAGCTTTCCTTCAATTTCGTTGTATTCCTCAACCAACAACCAACAGAATATCAGTTTAATTTGTTTGGATTTGGTTTTATACTTTCTAGCTGTACACAAATTATGTATTGAGGTGATTGATTCATTTTAAGGTACAAATATTAGACAGGGGTCACAAAGACATACAATATAGGGAAAAGAAAAAATAAGAATGTAGATTGCATCCAATGATCTTTATTATTTGTTTTCACTTTTTATATCTGAAATCTAAAAGAAAAAAAATAACAGTGTTGTAGGGATGATAATGACTTGCTTATAATCAACTCAATACAAATTTAATTTTTGACAAAGCCAACTTGAGTTTTCATGGGCCCAATGCATGGTCTGTTTATCATGTTATTTGCCATTTTTATGCATGGTAATTAATATTTGTTTGGTTATGTTCATGTTTAGTTTTGCTAACCTTTTAAAATGGAAACATACTAACTGTACTATTTAACTTTTTAAATACATTTTAAAAGTCAGCAAGACTATTGAGAAAGTGACAATGATATCACATGATATGCTATGAATCATCATCATCATCATTAAAATTAATATATAAAAAATTGGAAAAATAATAATTACAATTGTAATTACAAACTAATGCATTTCATTAACATAATTATCTCCAAAAAGTTTCCTTTAGTAGAATATTATCATGTAAATACATGCATGAGCTGAGGTTGGGTCGTGAGCCCATTCTCCACCCTTGCGGGCTGATATGAAAGAGTGATTTATCAAGGTTTAGTTTGTTTGTTTTTAGTTTTTACCTGACTGATATTAAAGAAAGCATGTACGTATGCTTGTAACTAAGTTATCAGGGGACCAAGGGCTTTATTAAAGTCCTCTCCAAGGGACTTGGTTAATGAGGATTAATGCCTAACCAAAGGGCACAAGCGCATTGACTTGGTTTTGAACCTGGGCCTTCCTTGTTACGAGACCGCTGCTGTACCACTAAGCCATTGTGCCTCCATCCAGTTTGAATCAAAGATGTACAATCTTTAATTTTGTCCATCAACATATTTTACCAAAGTAGTACTGTTACTTTCATAGACATTTTATTCTTACCGGTATATCTTTTTAAAAACTTATCTCTGTGTGTTGCTTAGGGGGTAAAATTAAAAAAATAGTTTTTAAACATAAATATTGTGAAGTTAAAACTTGTTTATCACTGAAGTTAAATTTATTTGGAGTACCGGTAAGTTTTATGACATCTCTTCAAAAAAAATTTAACAGTCTTAAAATGATACTTTGAGTTTGAATTTGTATCTTAATTTCTGACAAAATTAGGCTATACAAACTGTACCACAACTGCCATTAAAAAAAAAACTTTGGTTCTCAATTTGTGAAATTAAAGGTTTTTTAATAGTCTTGTAATCGCAATATCTAAGCATAGTGATAGTATTAAGGGCTTTTTGTTTTCATTGTAAGATGTCATGGATAACCTATTTTATATGCTGAATTTAGGGCAGAGACGCAGCCGCCTTTGTCTTGTTTAATTTAGAAATGTGTATCTCTTTGATACCGATTCAAGGAGCTTTAGTTTGCGTGGATGTGTCCTGCACTGTCTGCACAAACATTTTGTTGACCTAACAATACAGATACAGAAAATCATGATAATGTATTTAAATAGTGGTTATGTCATACTGTCAAGGAGTCAAAAATAGTTTGTCACATAAAGGAGTTTGTCATCAGTAGATTACAAAAGTGGGTGTTGTCACCTTATCATTGATAGAAGTCAATGTATGCACAGGTATTCCAACTGACTTAAAGTGGACAAATCTATTCTTTGTCCAGAATTTGAAAATTTGAATTTGAAAAGTGCCACACTGTTGTTTTTGAAAAAGAATAAAAGTGGATTTTCTATAGTGCATTTATTGTGCAAGGTATGTTGAATATGAAGATGAATACATTTTCATTCTCGTACTGATTATCAGAAAATTTTAAACAGGTTAGCAGTTCATTTCAGCAGGAGCAATTCAAGATTCAAGATTGAAGAGATTCAAGATAATTTATTGTCATGTACAATTTGTCTGCAGACATTTAATGTGCCATACATGACATAAATATTTAAATACAGACTAAATAATGACATTTCAACATAACATATAACAATCATCACAATTTTAAGAAGGTTGCATTGAAATAATAAGTTGATACTGAGGAAAAAGGCAGTGCAGTTAAAAATCTTGTTTGTTGTGTTATTGAGCTCGCCCATCCAGGTACTTCCACGCCAGAACACCTCTCCAGCTATCACGTCTCAACAAACATACACAAATACACACAGACACTGTTGGGATAGAGATAAAGGAGACAATAAATTATCTGAGTATAAAATAGCTATTACGCAACAGCGACTTTGAAAGAAGAGAAAAGAAGAAATAAAAAAGAAGAAGAGACAAATCATGCAAATTAGTAAGCTTGGGGTGTGGAGGGCAGTGTAACGCATTTGCAGATGACAGATGAGTTACTTGTTATTATTTTGTTTCATTTTTCTTTGAAAAATATTTTATGGTCCGTATATGACAACAAAACGAAAACCATTTTTTATTGTAGAATTCAAATATTTGTGTTCATTAGTGAAAAGGCAAGATATTAGGCTCCGACAAAAATTTAACAACAAAAATACCGCTTGTCATAGGATAAATTTTCTACGAAACAGAAATCTGTTAATAGAGTGAACAGAATGGGAGATAGCACACACCCCTGTGCTGCTCCTACATTCAGTGTTCTACTGTCAGAGACTACTTCCCCCAGGCGGACTCTTTGTCACCTGTTTAGTCATGAAATCACTTATCAACAGAGACAAATATGGGTTAACCTTCATGACATAATGTAGCTTCTCAATCAGTAATTGTGGTACGATGGTGTTGAAAGCTGAAGAGAAATCAACAAACATTACTCTGACATATGACATTCTGCTCTACCGTATTATGCTAATTTATGCGATATTTATTCAAAAATCACAAAGATTGCTTCTTCTTCGTCATTTATTGACCGATTTTTTTTTTTTTTTTCTATCTCAAAGACTTTTA